>JAUYWV010137102.1:0-10784 GCA_032274565.1 Nematoplana nigrocapitula
ACACACACACACACACACATACACACACACATACACACACACACACACACACACACACACACACTTACTCAGCCTCTCTCTCTCTCTCTTTTTCACACACACAGCGCACTCGCCATACTCTCTCTATCTCTATCTATATCACTCTCTCACCCATTCCCTCTCTGTGTCTCTCTTTCTTTCTCACTCCCTCCGAGTATATTTTCAAGAATGGCGTCAAGCATTCATAGAGTTTTGTGATTTTCAACCCTTCCGGTCAATTTCTCACTAATATTAAAAAATAATGGCATTTTTAACAAATGAAGTATATAAAAATGTCGCGCCACTGAACAACATAGCAGGACAGGCTAAATAGCCCATAACAGACATGGTAATAAGGATGAAATAAATTTCCGGAAATCACAAATCACTATATATAATACTATCCAGTAACCAGATGATATGAATCCATTTTAAGAAGTTGAGAGATGGTCCATGTTTTATTTATAGGTTTACTCTACTAACAGCATAAAGTGATGTTTTGTTTATAGGTTTACTCTACTAACAGCATAAGTGATGTTTTGTTTATAGGTTTACTCTACTAACAGTTTAAGTGATCTTTGGTTTATAGGTTTACTGTACTAACAGTTTAAGTGATGGTTTGTTTATAGGTTTACTCTACTAACAGCTTAAGTGATGTTTTGTTTATAGGTTTACTCTACTAACAGCTTAAGTGATGTTTTGTTTATAATTATAGGTTTACTCTACAAACAGCTTAAGTGAATTTATACTCATCCAAATTATAAAATGTTCTAAACAATTCGTTTTAGATGTAAATGAAAAAATAGCAGATTTTAAAAATGTATTCTATTTTTGCTTCTAAAGCAGCTAAAACAAATACGTCTTTGATTTTAACAAAGTTGTTTCCTTAGAATGTGTATTCTTTCGAAGAAACTCTTCTCTCTTTTTCTCTCTCTAAATATTTCTTTATCTCCAAGTACATAACATTTTCTGCATTTCTGAACTAATACCTTGGCAAAAACAGGATCCCGCTTCAGATTTTAAAAACTGCTTTACAGGCTGAATTGCATTCAGAGTTGCAATTCGTAGTCTGCTATGTTTGAGCACACTGTGTTTCCCATACGCTAAAATTTCGCTAGACTTGAGGACCATGGAAATAGAAAGTAAACTAGCGCCCATCTTGCTTAAAAGTGGAAATTGACCCGAAAGACCTGACCGCCAACCAGACTATGATGATCCAAATTATTCAACACTTTTATCAAATCTCATCTTCTCCTCGACTCAAATAAATAGCTACAGTTTTGGTATGCGATGTGCATTTGACCTCTGGTGACAAAGCAGATAAATCACGAAGTAATGCGATTGTCAAAGGCATTTTCATTTGAAGATACTGGCCATGCAGTTTTCAAATAAGCATTTGGCAGATAGAATTCCGTTATATTTGTGTGATATTTATTCCTGTGACTTTTCCGTGATTATTTAAGTCGCTGAACACCGTATAAGCATTGACGTCCTCCTCATTTAGAACAAAATTTTTAGCATTCAGGAAAACATGCTCAGCGACGTTAAGATCTGAAATGAAGTTAATCTAAAACAACATTAAAGATCCTACTACCCCAATCACCACTTAAATATGATTGATCCCAGTCTGATAAATGATGATATGTGACGTCTGCTTTTAGGAGTATACGATTGATAGAAAAAATCTTGATTTATGGGACTCGCGGTACATCTACATTAATTTATCTGGGCCTACACTTTTAACGATGATCTGTGTTCCTTTCTTTCCAGACTCTGATTTACTATACGATTGTATTTATTCATGATAGTGAATGTTTTTTGTTGGTCTGTGTGTCTGGACAAAAAGTGTCATATTAAATCTTGTTACATATTATTTGTACTGATCTAGAAGACTATCGAAAAAAAATCTAAAACATTCCGGAAATTTATCCTGCCTGCATAAACTCGGGACTGTCCCGACGTCATCCGGTATGTCAGTGTTAAATCAATTCCATATTTCTATCTGTCAACCATTTCTATCCCTATATTTCCCTGGTAACCACCACGTTATTCGCATGTTTATTCAACAAAAGACCTCGCCCTTCTAGTAGACTAATCTCGCAACGCATTCATTGTAGTAACTGGATATAGTGACTCTCCTTTCCCTATAACTCTCCATACAAACCACTCCCGATCACCGTCAGCTAGGTCGGTAACATTTAATTAGCAGGAAAGCTTTTGTCTTCACGGTCAATTAGTTGATGACAGGGGGCGACACTCGGGTCGTCGACGCGTATTCCTGCTGGCTAATCGCAATAGTCAAGCTGGAAAAATCTGATTAGAATGCGGTCGGTCAGATGCGAGAGATGTCAGGTGAGTGTGGTTGATGGTGGAAAATAATGAAAATGTACAGGTCATATAACAAAAGCACCCTACCACGGGCACGAATCAGAGAGGTATCGCAGATATGAAACTGGATAAAATTCCGGCAAAGATATAACGGACAAATTGACCTAATATTGGAGCCGATCGCGCAGCGAGATTACTGTGGATGAGTAGAGATGGAGTGTTGACAAGAGGAACTCCACTCAAAAAGTTAGAGAGTTTGTTATGTAAAACGGGAAGATTTATAGTACAGAGGATGAATAACTCAACGAGGCGTTACGCCGTACTGCTATGCATCGACAGCTGATGCTGAGGGTTCGTTGGTCGTGGCCTATTGAGAAACGAAAAGCTGTAAGAAGTGGCGAGGCCGCCAACAACCTTTTTTGAAGTTAGCTGGAAAGAATAACTGAGTGGAATCATTTGATTGATTGATTGCGAACAGAGACGGAGACGTATTGAGGGCCAGTATTTGATCGCGATACAGTGTCTATAGGGGTGTGAAACCTTCTTCAAATCCTATTATAGGGACGGCATATGTTGGAAAAATGGGGAAAATTTGTCATTGGAAGTAACACACCTCACTATTCTATTTTGGGGAGAGCCTAATCCGGCAAAACTGATGCTTGTGGCCGCCAATATGTCGATCTATCCGTGTAAAACACTCTCTGTCCCACTCCATCCCATCTAGCCCGAAGATCCGCTTCCGCGCTTAAACCAACAACCACTACGAGTACTCTTCGTCCATCAATCTTCATATTGGCGCTGGCGGGCTAAAGCTGCCAATCTCCGGTTAAATACAATCCCCGTCTGACTACCATCATCTTCTTTAGAGGTCAATTCGATGATTGAAAGGGAACACTGAAGTGGTGTTGAACACAGTATTAAACGCGTCCGCTAGCTCGGAATGTTTACCAAAGAAATGCCACAAATTCCAATAATGTTTAAATCGAATGCTGTCCACATTCCCATTGCAGCATTACAGGTCGCGCATATCAATAATAACAGGTAGAAAATGAGGTAAAAATTTGGCGGTCTTAAAAAGTGCCCCAAAAGACCATGAAGACGTAGCGTTTGCTTAATGATGGGCAGCGCTCTGCCAGAGTTTCGCAGTCGCGTTCGCGGAATGTTGACGCTCAGTTGCGTTTACAGTGTGTTGTTGCGTTGTTTCTTCGTTTCGATGCACTCTTATTCTCTTGCCAGCCCGTAACTGGGAGCCATAGGTTGGTTTTTCATTTTTTTGGTATTAATTTGTCGCGAATTACAATCACTATACTATGTCAATTTTATAATTTCAATGTACGGTAATTCAATTTCTAAGACTACTTGATATTCATCAACAAAGTAATAAATAATTTCAAAATGTGTTCTTTATCTCCACGAAATTTCATTAAGATCGCATGCCAAGAACAAAAGAGGGGCCGACAGACAATTAATTTTGGGGAGCTCTTCATAGTATCACATTACGAGGATGTAAATCGACCGTTTTTGATATAGTCACAAATCTACTTCAGGAAGATGCAACACAAACGTTGAAGGTACATATATCATGAAAGTTTAAATGTATGCTACTGCAGGGAACAGACATTAAATATAAAACGTGTGAGAGTGCGGAGAGCTTGTGGGGAAAGACAGTAGAGGCGAAATGATAATAGAAAACAATTAATACAGGAAGCCAGGTGGAAGAAAGTAGGAGAATTGCCTCTGTAATGTTCCTAAATCTGCCAGAAAAGGTGGCGCGCTTCGTCTTTCCTATGCAGGCAAAGCTTCCTGTCTTAAGTGTAATTATAAATACGACTTCATCGATCGTAATTTGAAATCTCAGCTTTATATCAATCAATTCGGCTCTCCTACTGACTTTCAGCTAAGAATTAAAAAGTCTTCCCTGAAGTTTCACACGTTGAATGCCGGTTCCCAGACAGTATACAGTGGTCAGTGGACCAAATGTGGATGAGGGCAGTGCGAAGGCAAGTGGTAGAAGGATGTGATGTGGAGGAAGATGCCGTCGCGAGCGAACAGGTTAGCGAGTTCATTATCAAGATGATCAGAATGACCGAGGCACAATAGAATAGAGGCTCCAAAAGAGAGGATGTCGGAAGACGAGTAGTTCAGCAGAAAAAGCTGAAAAAATCAACCTTTTCTTGTCTCGTTCCAATGCCACTCTGATCTCCTCCTGGATTCAAACCTCCACGCAAACGAATCAGCCGTGCTCCCTCAACGTCTTGTCTATCCTGCGGCGAGTTTTCCTAATATTTTCACTGACCAGCTTTATGAACCACTTATACAACCTTGCCCCCCCCCCGGCTTACATTCATGGTGTATGGACACATCAGGGCATGATTGAAGGGAGCTGTCACTCGTGTCACACGAGCGCATCGCTTACTGTACTCAACTACGCCCAAGCCGGCGTTCCCCCCCCCATGCAGCCGTTTTCTAGTGGTGGGGGCGTCCTGCTCCAGCAGGCTACGTGCTATGTTCCCAGGGACCTCCTTTTGTTTCTCCCTCTTCTCTCCCTAGATCGGGGCGCTGACGGTTTTCCTTGACCTGTAATTACAAATCGCCCCCCCCCCCAGCAGCGCGGTCCGTGCTATATTCTTCTCTTATGGATTCAACATGGGAGAAGAAGCCTACGGCCCGGCCCCATGATGGGCTACGGCGAAAAAATCTTTATAATCCCGTGATTTAGCAAACAGTATGAGTATTTAAAACATCTTCGAGATTGTGACTTAGTGGATCATTTCGCAAATACCTGCAGAGTCTAACCCTCACCTCTTGACGAACACGGTGTCCTTGTGGCCTGTGGTGTTCTGTGAAAGTTGGGCCTTCTGGTTAAATTGCGACTACCCTTCTGAGGCCCACGAAGTTTGGGTATCACTTGAGTGAGAGCTGATGTCCACCTCTGTTGTATGTTATTCACACAGCATTATCTGAGTGATATTAAACGGTTTTGCATCTCTTCTGAGACACTATCTATGCCCAAGTTAGATGTGTCGGCATCTCAGAGGAATCTTTGATCGTAGTAGACTCTTATCTACGCGCATGGCCTTCGCCTCCTCTGACGGGAGTGCCGCCAAAACTGAAACCGCACCAAATATATCGAATAGCGCCAGATTTTGCTAACGTTCTAATTACTACACTAACCCACAATCTCTGGTTGAAGTCTAATTGTTCAACATCTGACGCTGATTGGCTCCGTTTCGCACCAACATCTGGTAGACAAAGGCAGCCCAAATGCACCAAAAAACATGCCGGCCAATTTGTGGGGCTAAATTACAGAGGTAGTAGTCATCAGAGCGGACGGAATGAAATACAGGAGGCTGCGCCTTCGTTGTATGCGAAGCGAGGCAGTCAGGCAGACTGGGGTGGGGAGCAGGAAGGAGGGAAGGAAGGAAGGAGGCTCGGGACTCGCCAGAATGAGGAGGCGAAGAAGTGGAAAATATGCCATAGCCATAGACGACGACAAAGGGGTTGAACATAAAGAGGTGATAGCGATGGTTAGTTGTATCGAGTGAACACAAATGTGTGAGGTCACTCACCGTCAGGGGCTGGCAGCGTAAGGGGAATGGGGTGGACGAATAGGAGCGAGAGCCTTGGGAGGTGGAATTAAGAAATGGAATCGATGGAGTTGTTGTCACTCTGGAGATTTCGGAGGAGGAGGAAGACTGTTCCGCGTTTCGGGCGCAGAGAGAAAACTCGTGATAAATTTTAAAAACACTCTCCCTCATCCTCTTCTGCCCTTTGCCGACCCCCCCCCCCCCCCCCCCCCCACACACACACCCCTGCCCGCCCGAGACCCAAAGGACTCGCAAACCATTTACACCCTGACACAAATGAAGAAGCTGTCAATCTTCACGAGAACTAATGTCACAAAAATGCTCGTCATAGCATCACAAAATACACACCAGTGCGGAGAAGGAACCGGGAATTTTCTTGCTGTACTTCTCTAAATCAAATTAGCTGGCATTTTTGTGGAACATCAAAATCAATTTATGACACACGACGAAAGCCCAGATAAATGGGGGGGCCCAAATACCTACCAGTCTGAAATTTCATAAAGTTCCGCAGTTTTATCCTTCGCTGACTAAAACTCAGCTATCTAAATCGCTGGACTAGGAATGGGTCTTGTGCTTCCGCGTGTAGTCTTACTTCTTCCCAGATCGACCAAGATATCTAATCTGTTTCGCACCCTTTATTCGCTTCAGAAATGGCTAACAAGCGTTAACAAAATTTATAAACCACTCCGCTGTTGAATTTTGAATTCATTATCTATTCAGAATGCACGGAAGCATGCGATCGATATTAAATTTCCTATATATAATGAGTGAAGACAAAAATTTGAATTATCCCAGAACAAATCAGATTTCAGAAATTTGAAAATATCGATTATGCCGTTGCAAATACAAATACGTATACAACAGGCATATTATATAACTGGTATATTTATACTGTATGATCTATAATGGAAAGTATACTAAAACAGCTTCATATTAATTTTAGCAAATATCGCTGAGAGTAATATACCGGTAATACAAAAATGTAAAAGAATTATTTAAGAGACCAAAGGAGAAGCCTTTCATAATCATCTGTAATAAAGTCAAAACAAAGTTTCGCCTTGCAGAAGCCATCTTCAGTTCCAATTTTAACAAGGACCGTGTAAGTCCAAAATCATGCGTCCTCATCCCATTCCTAATGACAACCGACCATCTTATGGAGCAGCAGCGACTGCAAGTTAACACCGGGAAAACTGAAGTGATGGTCAGCAGCAGAGCAGGGACGAGAGTAAACATCAAAGACAACCGAGGGAAAAATCTCAAGGCAAGTATAGAAATTAAAGTATCTTGGGGTCACGTGTAACGTGAAGGGCAGTTCAGAAGCTGCAGACAGGGCAAGATTAACTGCCACTTTTCCCACTTCAACCATCTGATTCCTTATAGGTCTCTTTTTCTGAACGCCAACTACACCACCTCGCTCCCCATGGAACACACCCTTTCCCGGCGTCTCAGTTCATCCAATGTCCACTGCTTCTCCTATATTTGACTCCGGGGACCTCCTCCACCTAATCTATCTTCGTTGTCCGGGTCCTTCTCCTGAAGGTCAGTGCAACAGATTAGGTGAAGCAATCCCAATAACATTGATATATTGTGTCATTTATCACACGCTCAGTTCGGGATGAAAGAAAAATTGTGGCAAGAATCCACCGGCCGTACTGCAGTGGGGGTGGGTAGCAGAAAGAAAGCGGGAGTTCGGAATTTATAAAAGGGAGGGAGGAGATATAATGTATAGCCTAATTGGGTGCAGTGTACATCTCTGGCGATCTAGACAGGACACAATAATCCCATCCCAACAGAAGAGAATGAGGTGGTGGTAGAGGGGGGGAGGAGATTGTGTGGCAGGCTGCATGGGAAGCGTCAAAAATTCTCAGTTCCCCGACAGTCAGCTAGCAAGCGAACAGATCCCTTCTCCTCCCACGAGTCATACTCGAGGATCACTTGATCTAACGATTTGGACGGAAGGTCCCAGATTTACCTCATCAAGAACGGCGCGCTCAATTTCACGACAAATTCACCACCTCCTCCTCCCTTCGTGGGAGAACACAGGGACAGGAAAGCTATCCCTGCCTGGCCTGTGGGGGTGAACAGGGAGGGGGGGGGGTAAGAGGAGGGAAGTAGTGTGAGCTCTGCATCTGCAACCCATCGCCTGTAGATGCGAGCACTCCGTCCGTCAGTGGATAAGCGCCAGGAAATCGCCTTAAATTCGTGCCGCACTGTTTGGAGGAGGAGGGGGTGGTGGGTGTGGGCGGCAGAAGAGAAAGAAAGGCGGCCTAACGAGGCGAGGTAGCGGCGGCTTAGATAGATACACAGCGTCCAAGTCCTCTCCTTGCATGCTGCTCGAAAATGGACTTTTGCGGTTTGTGAAGGGGGGTGGGGACCGACCGTGGGAACCGGCAAATCACCCCCCCACACACACAACATCCAGCACGCGAGTTGCGGCTTCATCGTGTTTGCCTGCTGGATAATAATATATGTGGCTTTTAGCGTGATATATCCACTTTCGCCGAATTTTGGACTTGATAGGCCTCGATCAACTTTGGATTTTGCTACTAATCGATGCGAACAACCCAAATCCAGTGAACTTAAGTAAACGCGGGGTGAAAATCAGATCCGGGAGAAGATGGAAGGTGAGAAAACGAGTTGTCAGTCTAGTTCAGGGAGATATAAAAATGACAAAAAATTAATAATAAGCAGAAAATCAGAAGGATTCGTAATCGACAATAAAGAGCTGCATTCCCTGGGAACTCCCACAGTTTCTCCGTCTCTCTTCTTTCTATCTTTTCCTCAACCGGAATTACAACAACAACAATCGTCACTCTGATTCCCGCTCCTGCCACTCCCTCCTTTCCTCCAGCCTCTTCGCTAATTTGTATCCTCGGATTACCCTACAAAAGTCTCTGTCCAACTTCAATGAGTGAGATAGATCACTTTGACCTCCTGGTTAATAACCTCGCCTGTACACTGTCTTGGTTATGAAAAACCCCTTTGTATTTTTTGTGAAAAAACATGCAATTGGTAAACTTGAAAATTGCCGGAAATATGAAAGGACAAATTATAGGGTGATGAATACAGCAGAACCGAGAAGTCTAAATACCTGTCCTAGCTCACTTGTTCGATCATCGGGAATTGAAACTAAAGTCATGATTCATCAAAAATCAACTTCAAGTTTAGAAAACATCTAAGCAAAATTTTCTTTTCGCTGAGACTGATTCAGCTAATCAGACTAAAAATTCTAATAAAAAGCATGTAATTAGAAAATATTAACATAAAATAAATATCAGAAAACAATTTACTGCTCCTTAAAATTCACTAATACGAAATACGCGTTCATTTAGTGTATACTACTTATAGTAGTAAAATGCAGATGACAAGATATTCAAAACTGTTTGTTCATTTAATAAATCGACTTATTAATTTTAGTACTGTATGAATTATGATGGATATTTCTAGGGACATTATGCGGATGAATGACACTACCTGCATATTACGAACAATTTAGGAGGTGTACTCAGTTTGGCAATATTTAGGACCGAGAGAGAATATTCTGTTACAACGTGTATATTTTGAGTAGTGTAGAAAACGGTGGAAATGCAGAAAATTTGTTTTCATTGCTCGAAATAAGGGAACACTCACTCAGCTTCTCCAAGATAATGAACTTAATTAAGCTGTTTCAAGTAAATGAGTTTCACTTATTGCTGTGAAGATCAGGAAGATCGTGATTTCACTGAAGCAATATAAATTTGCCGTTATGCGGGACAATGAAAAGACGTAGGGACGGGTGATCTGATGCCTGGTCCGTGTTTTGTTTGGGTTTATTCCACTAACCTTCAATGAACTTATAGTCATTAAAATTATAAATGTCCTAAACAATTCGCTACAGGTGAAAATACAAAAACCCACTGATATTAAAAATATATATTAATTAATATTAGAAGTTAAAGGAACTAGAATGAAAAAGTGCTAGTTAATTATTAAAGTAAGTAGAGCAGATTGTGTTATCTTAATGAATTGCTCGGGATTGCACATTTCCCAGTTTAGGAAGAGGTTATTTAGGAGGTCTGATTGCATCAGTATTCAGAACTGAACTTATTATTTTATTGGAAATTCGTTCCTTGTCGACTAGTGATTGGAGCAACGTCCTTCTTCTGTACTTCTGTTTTGCCTTTGAAGCCGCTAAACCATTTTCTTTGGGTTTAACAACTGCTTCCTGGTGTCCCTTCCTCCAAATCCCTATTTCTTTTCAAGTTCGCCTTCTGCCGTTTTTACAGCTAATAGCTTATCCACCTTGCTGAACCAAAACTAAGACAGGCAGGATTTACAAAACAATCCGTGATGGCAGACATAATTCCGTAATTTTTGCGTGATATTGATTTCTGTGACTTTTCGTGATTATTTAAATCGTTGTCCAGCTCGTTTAGTAATCGTTGACGACTTCCTTATTTGGAACAAAATTTCAATATTTCAAAATGAAGGTATCAGGTTTGCGTCCTAGCTCGGCTGGAATTAGATTTCTCCTGTTCCTGTCTGAAAGCTGTGTTAGTTGTTTGTTTGTTACCCGGCCCCTTCCGGAGGATGGGGAAGCGGCGCAAGACCGCCGAGACCCAGCAACCGGGCAACTCCCTGTGGCCGCCTCCAAAGGTCAAGAAGGTTCGCCGTCTCACCAAAGATGGCAAGACGGAGACCTGAAGATGAGGGGCAAGAGAGAAGGTGAGAAAGATCCGGCGGGCCTTCACCGCAGGAAGGACTAGAGGGGGAATCGGTCGGGCTGATCCGATGAAGGTACGAGGCAAGAAGGGTGGAATGCCCGTTGCAGCGAAGGCGCGAAAGTTCGCAACGGGTAGAACGGGGAAGGAG
>JAUYWV010137113.1:0-10783 GCA_032274565.1 Nematoplana nigrocapitula
TATAGGTTATTCCTTTAGATTCCTACACATCGGCAACATTTGCCTTTTGTTTCCTATAGAATCCTAAAGGAAAGGGTCCTAAAGGTAATTTCCTATAGGAAGTTGTATAGGTACCTAAAGGAAGCTACTGTATAGGATTTTTTGTACGGGTACTGTTCACCAGTCTGCTTAAGTGCAATCTCATCTTCGACTATTTCGAGAATACTTACACTTTGTCTGGGCAAGCACAGTTTCCGGATCATCGTAAATGTTGATGGTGAGGCCACGTCGGTTTTCTGTTTTCTTTAGATCAACCATTTCTATAGAAATAGATAAATGCCATTCATTCATTAAGAAAATTATTCAGTATTTTACGAATGAAATAAATGCTGCTTACTGCACTGGTCGCAGTGCTTTTTGCATTTGTTCGAATAGAAAGTCAAGAATGTGTTCGGTGAAGCGCAACTGCTCTTGTCGAACACGCTACAGTCCTGTAGATCTTCGCATTTCACTGGAATTAAATGAGTAAAATTTCCGAATTGATCATGTGAACTAATTGATGTCTGTATTTGACTATTATTTACATTCTACAAATTCTACATTACAAAAAATAAGAAAATGGACAACAGATGAAATGGCCGAATAGTTATAGTAAAGAGCAAAGAGAGCCATCTGGACAAAACCTGTACTGACAGATTTCTAAGAATAAACTAAGAATAGTACAGAACGACTGGTATACGTTTAATAGGGAGTTAGGTGTTGTAATTGTGGCACTTCGTTTTTTTATCTGGTTTCGATTTGTTTTAAAGTGTCTGGTACAATTTTGCGCGTGTTTTTATGGTTGCTTGTGGTTTTTGAAGATGTTAATGCCTACCCGCGCCGTTGTTTGGGGAAGACTTGGGGCACTTGGCCCAGGACCCTATCGGACCTCGGCACAAGAGGACGTATATTATCACCAATCATGGTAATGTAATACATGTTTTTCCTAAGGGTTTATTACAAGGTTCATCTACGGGATATACGCGTATGTTAGACGTATTTTATACAAGCAATGTACCTACAAGTAAATATGAAAACCAGATTTTTATAATTTCGATTCCGAAAAGTTTCCAAATCAAAATTAGTTTGGATAAATAATAATAATAATATATTTAAAAACAACATCTGTACAAAGTACAAAATTTATTTAAAAGTTATTTCACTTTGACGCACTGTTGGAGTTCGTCCCAGTCAAGTTACAGAATGATACTCCTCTGATTGCAACGTATGACTTTGTGTAGAACGGTGGCCTACCACTCAGCGATGAAGAAATTACCATTTCCACCAATTCGCATTGTTTGGTATTCGACTACGATGAACACGATCAAGTCGTACAACAACGTCTTTTAACTCAACAACACCCAAACTCAAATTAGACCTTCTTAGAAAACAATTCAACAGCTTTTACGTAGAAAACAAACCAATACTCACCACAATTCAGAAATCAGAGAAGTCAATAGTGCTATAATACTCGGCGTAACATTAAACGCCAAGTGTGACTTTGAAGATCACATCAACAACACCGTAGCTTCTGCTTCTCGTCGAATCTACGCACTTCGGGTCCTACGTCCAATCCTCTCCAACAAAGACCTCACCACCATATACTACGGATGCATCAGATCCCTTCTCGAGTACGCATCTGCTCTCTTTTCACAATTGCCACTTTACCTCCTACTGCGTCTCGAAAGGGTCCAGAGAAGAGCGCACTGTATCATATGTCGACTAAACCTCCGAGACCACTGTGCTTGTTCAGGCTTTCCCCCTCTGTCCGATAGACGATTAACTGCCGCTGACAAACTTATAAAGCTATACTTGGCAACAAAGACCAAAACTCCGCTGCATTCTCCCACCTCTCTCCTCCCACTCAGGCAAACCGGTACAACCTCCCTCAAAAACCAACCGCTTCAAGAATTCTTTTATTCCAAGTGCCACTGCCAGGCATAACAAAACTCTTTTCGGACGACTGTTACGTGTATAACCCTCTTGTCTAGATACTTACAAGTACTCGTACTTACTCGTCCCCCCGTACATACACGAACTCCTCCATATTATTTGCGTATTTGTACACGATTATCAATTTGTACAATTTATACAACTAATAAACACCTTATTATTATTTTTATTAAATTCCTAAACCGAACAAAAAATATGCTAAAACACTGAAAATATACTACTGTATAAATAACACAACAACCCATATATACCCAACTGTCCTACTCTCCCTAACCGAAATCATAGACAACGGAAACGGTGACGGAACCCTAAACAAACTGAAACCAACCAAAAATTCCCCAATTTCGACACGGCGCCTATCCCCACCATTAAATGTGTGTCCGACAGAACGATCTCTATACTACACTCTGAGAACGTCAATATCTCGATTCTACTGAACCACACGCTGCGCCTGCTTGATTTCATTGATAGACACGAAAGCTAAAAAAAAACACATTTGAGTACATATTTCGTGGCATCCGTACTTGCTCTGAAGAATGGACGAAATGGGTCATATAGGTATACGTCTGATGACTGTTGTCGAAAACTAACAGAATCTGAGTGTAACGAGTGTGGGAATAAGTTGAAGGAAAACAGTTCCTCATTTTTGTGGAGATCCTACAATGAATCCTGCAAGGAAGCTGGTGTGAAACAGATATGGGGACAGTGATAAACGGATCCTATGGAAAATGATAAATATTTTCATTAAATATATACTGTAAAATGTATTGTAATGTGACGTTTTCAAGTGATAAACAGTTGCCATGCAATTGTGCTTATTAAATATGAAAAGTCTATATACTCGACTATTATGTCAAATGTTCTCACCGTGGCAATTGGCTCCTGTCCAATCGTCGGTACAATCACACTGGCAGTTTGCTTCGTCATAGGTTCCTCCATTAGCTTCACATTTAGACTTCTCCACAAGGCATTCTGTTGTTTTTCAGACAATCAATTATAAAAAACTTGCCATTAGTTAACCAGATTATATAGTCTGTCAACATCAATACTATGTGACTATATCTATATCTATGAAATTCTAAAATTTGAATTGATGGCACAGCAAGGCAGCAAAGGAGAGACAACTACGAAGCACAGATCTTGCAAACCATCCTGAACAGAACAACTATGTGCGAATAGTGCCGGATTAGGACTTTGGAGGCTCTGGCGCATTGAGAAAAATGAGGCCACATAACCAAATTTTGAAATAAAAAAAATCTATTTCCACCGCACAAAATTCTATAATTTTACCAACAGTAAGGACAACTACTGAATTAAATAGAAGTCCAAACATTTATCAATTGTAATATTTACCAATACAAATTTACCAATTATCAAATAAATCCGAAAGAAAATCTTCCTATATTTAGCTGAGCTAAAGGCATCAATGCTATTGTGGAAAAGTCCAACTCCTGAAGCAAATCACTTTCAGTGTTCAATAGAGATAGGTATTTTAGTCTCTCTTGGGTCAGTATTGATCTTAGAGCAGACTTGATACATTTTAGGTTACTAAAGGTGCGCTCACTGATACAGTTCGTGATAGGGAGAGTCAAATGATGACGAAGAAGAATGTAGGTGTTTGGGAAGGATGTACTGAAAACATTCTGCAGCATCAGTTTCAGTATCTCAGAAGGTGAACAGTCAGTAACCTTGAGATTCTTGAGCAGTGATCTCCACTGGAACCATTCTTTCTTAACTGTGGTCACACCTTCTAAATATTTGGAGTAGAAATCTACCATTCCATTCAAAGGAACTTCTACTTCCACGCATCAGTGTATCGCAAGAACGAAAACAGCTCGTCTACATTTTAGTAGGCTTCGATTCTTTTGTCTAGGTCAATAAGAAAGGAATCAATAATCTCAGGAAAGTGGATATTCCAGAGTTGGACATGGTGACGACTTGAGCTTTTTGGTTATCTGTAGTTCGTCGACAGTACTTTGCGCGTTTCTCAGAAAACCCTGAAGATCCAAACAGTCCCTTCCCCACCTCAACAAACTCTTTAACTTGTTTCTGTCACCTATCATTCCAGTAAACGCACTCAGTGACCTAACTGACTTATCTGTTTTGAAATACGTTACGCAGAATATCGTTAAAACATAATTTTGCCATGTGGCTCTCAGCTTTTGCAAGGGACTGTAATTATAGTTTATCAATCAAAAGCATCCAACTGTTATTTCATCAAAATGGTTGGTAATAGTTATGGGGCCCTGGCACTGTTGCGAATATTCCAGATGTGTGTATACAGCACAAAGGAAAAGATAAGGGAAGCCAGTTTAAATATATCAAGAAAAATTTGGTTATTTAGAAAAATATCCATTCAAGGCATTTTGTGTAATACTGTTTTTTTGTGCTTCTTGTTAATTAGATATAATTAGCACAAAAGTAATTATTAACTATCAATCAAATTGTTATAAATTTAAAGAATAAAAGCCTAGCTGTGATATTTTGTCGTTTATTGTTGTAATATATCGGACAGGACTTACTGCACTTTGCATTGGATCCTTCACACTGGTCTTTGCGGGCACACAAAGTGCCTCCCATGCAATAGTTGTAGCCATAGGGGCATTTGGTACAAGCTTGTCCACGAGTGAAGAGATGATATTTATCTAAATTTCCGCTGAAGAAGGAAGCATTATAAAATAGAGTGCTAAACAAATACATAAAAACGCACGGGCTTCTTACAGATTAACTTTAGTTTATATTAATTCACTGTACAATTTGACGAATTTATTTACAAAAAATAACTGATATCATGCCCGCCGCCAGGATTAGAAAAAGGTGGTCGTTTTTCCCCTATGTACGGTAGGCGCCCATGCCCGCCGCCAGGATTTAGAAAATGGGCATTTCTTAGGGGTATGAATTTACTTTTGATATAGGCTCCTATTTACAGTTCAACAGGCATTTCTTAGGGGTATAAATGTACTTTTCATAAAGGCGCCAATCGCCAACAACCAAAGGGGGGGGCGTTCGACCCCCCCCCCTCGCGGTGCCCACGGATATGCAGTGATTCGTTTGTAGTGAAGTAATCTAACGAGTAGCTTTTGAAATTTGGCCATTTTTTCGATAGTCCTATAACGCGAAGTCAATGATTATCTTCTGTGGTACTGGTGACTGATGAGTATAGGAATTGCACTCTTTTTTTAAATTAAAATATGTATAGTATATCACATTTACGAATTGTCTACAAATTCTACATTACAGTATTTCGGATTCTGCATATTACTGTAATAATTTTTTCAATAAATAGTTTAATTGCTTTAAAGTCATTTGTAATTTACAATGAGTCTGTTGTCAGTATATACAGAAGAACGAAAATAACATTTTTTTATCTATTCATGGTTTTGTATTACCATGTATTCAAAGCAACAGAGAAAGAGGAACTGAATTTTCTTTTTGATTTAGTAAAGTAGACCTTATATTTCATTTTATTTGTTTAATCTACGCTCCATTCAAATTCTCCGAACACATTTTAGGTGTCAAACAAAACTGCTTGGAGAGATTTTGTTGTTGTTTTACCGGCTACACTTTTGTTCTGAGTGTACATATACTCGTATTTTCTAAAACTATAATATTATACTATACGTCATGCAGCGGAGGGACAATATCATGGAGTTTGTTTTCAAGTTGTTAATCCAAATACCTTGTGTCTTACAAGCAGTTCAGCCATTAAATTAGACATTAAATCCAACAAACAGAATATCATATGTACAAGCCGAATAAATATAAATGACTTATTCTACTTACCCAGGGTAGAAATTGCAAACAATTCGCGAATAGGAATGCCCATTGCATCGCGCAAAGCCGCATCCAACACGTCTGGTATAAGCCGTGACGATCTGTTCAGAGATATTAATCGTCATCATCATCACTTATTTATTTAGGAAAATAGTTTACAAGGATAAAATGCATTAATACTATATATTAATATGTGTACATAGATGTATGTTCAATGGTGTCCAAAACACTGGGATATGCACTGAATTAATGTAATCAGTATTGTACATATGCAACTCACACCCCACAAACCCTATTTTATAAATATAACTACCTCCCACAGTCCCACATGACTTCGTCTAATAAACGCAATATAGAACACAACAGGAAAGCAACAAGAATTGGATGTCCAATGCGCTTATACTGTAGATTCAATCGCTTTGTTCGAGCCAGGTCTGCAGACATATTTGATTTGATTAATGACTGTACAGCGAAATACAGTTCTCTGTAAATATGTTTCTTATATATAACTATTTTAGTCATCTTATGTTCATCTGTTTGTTCATTACCAATGAAATTATAAGTAGTTCAAAGGTTTTATTACTTTTTGATAATATTCAAATGTTCAAAGGTGTTTTGGTTTCCAAGTGATCTCCCTTGGTGGTCAACTATATTTTATTTTGAAAGTTACAATGTTTCTTTTTATTTTATAGTGATAAACTTGTCAAAAGTGGAATATTTTGAGAATTTTTTAATCTTTATGTAATTTATTTGTAGTTTCTGGAATAAAATTTTGATATTCTATTTTACGTTTTTTAATTGTAAACAGAGCTGATGGGTTTCTTTCTATAAAGACATTATGTAATTTCATTTCCATTTTTTAAGCATGATAACATTGAGATTGGTCTACCACCTCACTTTGGATATTGTTTGCTATTTTTAAGGAACGTGGATAGTAACTATGACGAATTTAACTATTAGGCCTAATTAAATTTGTAGATAAGATATGATCTCGATCACTATAATCCTCAACAATTTTTGTGAACTTTGATCAAGGCCACACTCACTAGCGGAGGTACCTGGCTTCGCTCGGGGATACATAGGACAATAAAATATCAGGAAACAACCAAATTCTCAAGGAAATAATTAATTCTGATGATTCGGTAGGAAACAGCAGAGAGGAGAATTATGTTGAGAGATACTTTCTTTGGATCAAATTAGGGTCAACCCAAGGGGGGCTAATGACTTAAAAGATGTATAGTCACATAAATTAACCACTGTAGAAGTGACCTCTTGAAATGTAACCAATTTAACTTATAAATTTCCAGGTATACTATTCTCACATTTATTAGTAGCATAATAAAATCGTAGAATGTTTTTTAAATATCGCCTGTTTTACCTGTTTTTAATTTTAATAATTATGCAATTTTAATGGGCCTATGTTACTCCCAGTGAAACGCCGGTTCATTTGAGACCCTTTGCAACTCACTACCATAATCGTTCTCGAGTTATAAGCGTACAGAAGGACATCGCGACAGATCACCACAAATAGAGTTATAGATGAATGTTTGAAAGCAGTTATTTGTATGTTCGACTTATTCCTTGATTTTTAACCAATAGTGGAAAATAATTCGTCTTGTGTATATTTTGTGTGTTTATGATCACCTGTTGATCATCCGCTATTATAAATTTTGCATTTACTAGTATTTCTTTAGTGATTTCATTTCGGCTAATTATAATACTTGGAATTTTGTCTTTAAATGTTTGCATATGCCTGCTAAATATATTAAAATATTGTTGGTGATATTGTGTGGTGTTCGTTTGTTTAGAAGAATTGCAGTTATACTCCCCTTATTCTTAGAAGATTTAGTGATATGGAACTTATAATCTTGGAATTGAGCATGTCTGAATAAGGTTAATTTATTTTGCTGTCTGTCTAAACTGTTACAGACAAGATATATTAGTTATTATTATTTAAAATGGAATATTTATCAGGAGTATAAATCATTTATTATTTAAATAATCGTGTTTTTCAAGTTATTTTGAATGTTTGCAGTCATGACATCTGGTTGTACATAGTCGTTTGTGCTTAATAAAACTATCCGAACCTGACTAGGGAAATTCTCGTCATTGTTAGTTGTTAATACCATAAAATCCTTTTTAATCGAGGTGGATTCTCTCTTTCAAGGGAGAAATAAGACTGGCATTTGAATTTACTGAGTACATCCTGGAGTATATGTAGAACTTAATTTATATCTCATCAGATTACCCCCTCCCCCCAGGTAAGGTCATCGCCTACTCCAAAGGTCAATGTCATTAGTAGTAGGAAAGGGGACTGCGTGGGTCTATCTGCATAAGAACTAATCGTAGAAGTAGAGATACCCCACTGTGGCAAATATCTAATCAATATTTTCTGTATCGGGGTCCCCCTTCCCTACTACTAATAGAGTAGATGCTGATTTTGCGGGGTTTAATATGAAGAGGCATAAACCACTGCTATTTATTGTTTCTATAGTCAGATTGCTGAAAAGTAGAAATTTGTACATCAATGTCACCTTTATGTCTCTTTTGGGGATGCTGCTTACTGATCTGAGTTGAGATTTTAGTGTAGATATTTTATTTTTAGGACAAGAATCTTACAATCCTTTTGGTTCATTTGCTTTCTGAGAATCAACCAAGTGCTATCTCCTTGACTTTTTTCAGTTCTGTTGACTGTCATTTGATTCGCTGTGGATGAACCTGAAGGCCATGTAATCAGGAGAATGGAATTTTGTTCCAGTTGTATCTTGCTTTTAACATTGTGTGATTTAACGACCATGCTTTTTGTTTGAAGTTTAGGGTACGAAAAAGGAAAGAAAAAATGCATGATCAGTTATCTTGTCTTACCTGTGTATAATGCCCGTGACCTTGAAGAAAATTGTCCTGGTCATATTGAAATCCATCCCATTCCTTGTCGCACCACCCGGTGAAAGCGCTGAAATACGTATGATAATTTAATAAAACGTGTTAAACTTTGGAAATGCGAGTGCCTGATAAATTGCATGCAGCAGAGCACTTTCGAGAAATGATGTCAAATTTGTCAGTTCTTCTTGATGAACAAATGCAATGCATGTCTTGCACACATGGACAATGCACCTATTCACCGTTGTGTTAGCCACGTAGTTTAATAATAACGCTGGCCATCAGACCAAAACTTTACAGCTTACAGAGAAGTAATACGCGTGCAAGTGTTGTTATGAATAACCGACATTTGGGAATATTTCTAAATTGGAATTATATAGAAATCTAACTGAATTTATATAATCAAGAAGTACTGTAAGTAGAAACCACCCGCCTATACCGCAGCGCCGTAGTCTTGCTTGTGTTCAACGCGAGACAGATTACGCCAGAGTGAGAGAGCTTGGCCAACTGTGCAACTTTAAGTCAGTCAGACTGTATGTGAGTGAGTAGGTGATCAAGTCGCGCTGGCTCACGCTCTCTCTCTCTCTGTCAGCAAACTGGCCAATCAAACGACGCGTTCTAACGTTACTCGACCGACCGACTGACCCAGGCATCACGGAGCTTGCTAAATAATATAGATTGAATGGCAGATTTACCGCACAGTAATCCGTTGCGTCTACGACTTCTTTATTGTGTACTCAATTGCGATATTGCCACATTGCTACCACTGGTGTAAACTCATGCTACAAACGTGTTTGCTTCTTTATCGAAATTGAATTTCCGGAATACAGTGTTGACACCATACTATACATTTTTGGTTGTAAGTTCTTGAAATACGTTTGCAAAGAACAAAAGCTGAATTGGCAAATGTTGAAGTAGTTAGGTTATAAATAGAATGTTCTTAAGTGATAACTTCGTACTTAACGTCTACTCTGATTTGTTTCAGTCTGTGAATATACAATGCCACATCATCAGTCCGGTAGCGCGAATCACGCAGAAATGGTCCTCACGATTTCACGCCATCCTTTGCGATCTTCTTCCAGTCTCAAAGCTCATGCGAGTTCCCCGTCGGGGAACCTTCGAGCGTCGTCTATATCTATGATGTTGCTGGCCGTCCCTCTTAGTCTCCTGTCTTCTACCGATCCTTGTAGATTTAGTTATCAAAAACTCGCGGCGGATCATTTGCCATTTGTTTTCGTAACTCCAGCTCGCTCCCGATCTTGTTAGGTATACCCATCCGTTGGTTTTTCTCTCTGTCTATATATGACTCTTTTTCGAAAGCATCCACTTTTCTTTCATCAGCATTCGTCATATGCTTCGTGACTTGCACCTATAAGATGCAGCATACCAAACACCGTTGCACGAATAAGCCGGACTTCGAATTTTGCGGAAACTCCTTTGATCTTGGAGATGGTTATCATTTTATGCATATTCGATGGGCACTCGTGTACATTCTCATGTAAAATATAATTGATTGAATGAAATCTCATCGAAAATAGTCTCCAAAGTTTGAAGTTAGTATATCGGTCGAATAAAACAATTGATTCAATGTTGTCGGATTGCTCGGTTTAATAAAGCACCGGTAGACAATATTTGTATTATAAAAGTCGTAAATATGACCCTCAGAAAGGTCAGTGATAAACCAGTTTATGACCATAATACATAATGTTTAATATTAGTTTGACTTTATTTAAAACGACTATTGTGAAACACTGCGAGTTTTTCTTGTTGATAACAGTGTTTGCTGAAAGTTGTTTTATAGCCAGTGTCGCTGGTATAAGTATTCTTTCTACATTATACGATTCGGTCACTAATATACATCATTATCATCATCTCCTTAGACGTGCCAGCCGTAGGTGCACCCAGTTCTGCACATCCAGTCTCCATTCTGTTCGGCCTCTGACTTTCTCCTTTAGTTCCTCCGTTGAACATTCCCTCCATTCCTTCAAATCGTCAATCCATTGTCTCCTCCTCAGCCTGCATCTTCCTCTTGTTCCCTCAACATTTCCCTCGATGATTGTTTTAATCTCGGTTCACAATGCTCTGTAAACACAGGCCTGTGTTTTAGGTCTGTGTCCACATCTGTGTAACTTTCACAGAGGTAGATATCAACCCGTTC
>JAUYWV010137124.1:0-10781 GCA_032274565.1 Nematoplana nigrocapitula
CGACAGAGGACGTCCAATTGATGCAGGAATGCCTGCTCTATTACATGCACAGGCAGACCGCGCAATGTATTCAACTTATACTTTTACCTCACGAGAACAACTGGCATTTCTTCGACCTTAAAGTCAGAATGATGTAGTATCTTTAGGCGGTAATATTAATTCGGATTTAACTTTTTTGGCATTTTAAGAAAACATTATATTTAAGCTGTTTGAAAAAAATATATAGGCGTAGCAAGCGGTCTGGCTTTAGCCGGACCTCCCCTTGCAGAACACCCGTTTAGAAATTGATAAAAATATTATTAAAGCAATAAAAACTATAGAGGAAAGGGTTGTTCTCAGCGTGCACCTGCACACATGCGTCCGAAGATCTCGCCAAAGAGAGACAGACAGAAAATGCTTGCTGACAATCTGCCACCAATCTTGATGAATGACTGAAACGCAAAGAAAACGTTAATACCAGTCCAGACAGACAAAACGAAATCATAAATATAATGGGATTAGGTCTTTTGCGACAAATTTCAAGAGATTTACAAAACTCTCCGGTCCTGGCAATATTGGCGAATGAGACTATACAGACGCCTAAATCGAGAAGAACTGCCGGTAATAGTACGTTGGGTGACTGAGCAGTTTGAAGTGCACGAAGAGTTTTGTTGCTGGCTGTATACCATGTCGATGTCATCAAAGTCAGAAGACTTGAAGTCGCGATTAAAGACGTATGTACAGTATGTACAATATATATAACGAGAATAAACCTGAGCTCCCAGAAACTAAGGAGTGACTATAGCTTATGTAGATCAGGTTACAGGCAGTTTCTGGTCAATTTGTAATGTTTTGTTTACATTTTTACAATAAATCAAATTATTACAAGCATGACGAGTGGCATTAGGATATAGGTGTTATACAAATAATTAGTGAAATAGAGCCAAGGGCTATCTACACACACTGCTATACGGTTAAAAATGATACGATGAAACAGTCATCTCTGCTGCAATCAACTTTAGAATCAGCATATAAAATATAATAAGATAAGGCACTTTCGGGAGTTTAATACTGTAGATACTGACTCACACCTGGGTATACACGCATTTGTTTGTCCCACGTTATATGGACGGTAAGAGCTAACTCCTTAGAAGGCATTCTAGATAATAACGAAGATCTGAGACCGCTTGGGATGAATGTAAAGCGGCCCCAAAGGATACCATGATGAAGGCCATGGAGTTTTTGGCCTAAATGCAGTTCTTCTTTGGCGCAATGCTGACAGAGGAAGTTTTACGAGACGCACAGAATTTGAGTGTTATATGCCCGGAAGAAATACACTACGTTGTCGGGTGTGCTACCGATATACGTTACGAGACATGTGCTCTTCTGGGAAAAACAAGCATAGGATCTGGGCCTTTATGAACCCCAATTGACCAGGAAACACAAAATACCAAAGAAACACAATGAAACGGAGTTCTGGGTACCAGACTTGCTCCATCCCGTTACAAAAGCTCTTAAATAAGGCTGCGTCTCTAATTTGTCCTCTTCTCTCTCTACTCGTTATTGTGATAAAATTTTAAAAAACTTCTTACATGACATTTTATTGTTTGGTATAAGTTTGGTTCTCCTGTTTATTTTCCGTATTCGTTTTCCTAATGCCGATTTATTACCTGTTCTTTAGCACCTGAACAACTTCGGTATACATGTATCATATTATAAATCGACAATACACGCAGACACGCAGTTAGCAATAAAATTTCTATCATTAATGTCAAAAAAGTGTTTCTTTGCTTATACGCCAGACAGCGACAGTACATATTTTATTAAATTTTTTACAGTAAATCGTTTACAGTGTGGTTTTACTTTATTTTATCAAAATAGCAGAAGTGTACATGATTTCAACTTGAAACAACCATTTTTTGTTGAAATAGATCACACAATATACTCAACTTTCAAATGATGATACAGGCCTATAGTTGGATTTAGCAATCTAAACATATAGATAATCGTAAAAATGAGAAAACTATGATCGGTAAACAAATTCATTGGCTATCACTTTTTCTCTGCGTATTTTTGCCTCCGGTTCGTGGATCATAAACAATTCACAAAGAAATCCAATTGTGTCCTCCCAGTGGAATTTGGTTTTAGAAAAGCAGAATAAGTCTTTTTTTATCTTACATGAAAGCTGTCCACATCTGTAGCCTGTCCTCCACTGTGCTTGTATACCACTAATCCTTGTTGAACGTCGTCGAAGGAAAAGTTTTTCAATGCGTAATTCAAACTAAAATGATTAATATATTTAAACAAATGTTTCAGAAATTTCTCATTATGCACAGCAGTAAGTTAGCTTGCTGAAAAAATTGAAAAATACTAACAATAGTGAAACAAAAGTGCAAAAATTTAATTTTCTCTAGTAGACTTGTTAAACAAGTGAAAAACAATTTGGAGGTGAATAAGCTTGTCACTATAGAAAAGTTTAGCAAGTACTGTAGGTCAAAGGTAGAAGGAAAGATGCTTGAGCAGGTTTGTTGTTGAGGAGAACGGGTTGTAGTTGGAAGGATTTATTGCCTTCCGAATGAATAGGTGTATACTTGACGATAAAGGTCGTGTTGCATACTGCTTATTGTTTTAAAAACATGCTAGTTATACTGTATTGTAGATTGAAGATTGTTAAAACACTAGGTATAATTGTGGAATAATAAAAAGATACACAAAAGTGGTCAATATGTATTGTTCAACATCTGCACCGGGGTAGCTAGATGGTTGCTTCACACTATTTCGGTATCCCTGTCTAACGTCGATTTAGTCAATCTGGCATCGCATCCTATCTCCAGGACTCACAAATATATCGTAGTCTGAATTCTTGTTGTAACAATATAACAGAAGTTAAACTGCGAATGATTCTCGGATAATGTTGACGCATTATTGTATCTGATTACTGTAGATACGTACATGTGCTATTATACTTACTCGCTCGAATAGATCTCTCCGTATTTTGGTGGGATCAAAATTGAGAGGTGCACCGAACTCGTGCTGACCACTGAGCCGGTGAGAATTCGAATATCTGCGGAAAACAAAGGCTGCAATCCGCCTGCCGGAACTGTCATATTGCGCGACTGAACACGGTACATGCCAAAGAGAACAAAATTTACTATCCAGAACAAATGACATCGAGGGAAATGCAAACAAATCATGAATAAACAAGTTGTTCTGATCAATATGACGAAATTACTTCACGACACCAATGTAAGCTTAAAAATCAGCGGACCTCGACCAGTCAACGTTGCCGAAAATAGTTGATTCATGTTTGAAAGATTAAATTATTCTAATAGATGTCAGTCAGCCGCGTCATACAACTGTCGTATGTTCAGTCAAGCTCCTGGCAAATGAAGTACTAAATGGTTAGCCTACAGACGTAGGCTGTATAGCGGTTCGATATCCTTTTTATGAGATATCTCATGAGTAGTATCCCAACTATCGTCAGATTGACACGGATACCCATATTATAGTTTGGAACTGTATACAGGCTCCTAGGGCATGTGAAAGAACACAGGCTTCCCTGTGGGCTGTCAATGTTTGGTTAGCGGTCTGCGCATTTTGTGCATCATCAAGAGGATTAAATGCTCAAACCTGCTCCTCGCTGTTGTAGATTATCACACTGAAACAATATTCCGTAGTATTTATACGCGGTGCATACGATAGTAATAACTGTAGTTCACCCCGAGGAAACCTTTCTTCCATCGGGAGGGGCATTTGGGTAAACTAGAGTTTTGCAGATGAAAAAATTAATTACATTTTACTGGTGAAATAAACTTTTTGACAAGTACAGTAGAGTCGAAAAATAAAGTCTGAATTAGAGTTAAAGCTAAGTATGAAATACGGTTGACTCTGGTTGGAAGAGTGGTAAAAAATAAACTTTATAAATGGGTAGACCAATGGGAGATAAAATTACCCAAGCTTTGAGCAAGCTAGGGAACGCTATTGTTGGGCACTCGACAATTCTTTATACATTTGTCATTTCTTAAACGTTTGGTCTTAAATCTATCTATCTGTCGAGTGTTCTGGTTTTGTCAAGCAGGTGCACGTTTATGGCATCTATTTTCTCCACTACGTTAAATTTTCTGATTTTTCTTTTAGATTTTTATATGAATCTGTATTTAATTATGTTAACATGCCTTTTCTTGGCCTGTATCGTCCACGTTTTCCACGAAATCATCCTTCGATCATTGCTTTCATTATGTTATCTTTTCTTACTATGTGACGCTTGATCATCTTTTATCTCAATCATTGGATCGAGCATTCCTGAAAGCTTTGTCTTGAATGACTCACATATCTTTCAAATGGTCGTTGGGCCTTTCATTCGAGGTACTATTTGACTCGCGGATCTTCTTCAGATTGATTTTAATGTTCACCATGACGTCTGTGATCACTTCCGACATTGTCTTCTCTAAAAAGCTCTCATTTATTTCCATTTATGCCGCTTGGACCATTTTTGTTCAGCAGAATATAATCGAGCTGCGTTTTAGTCAACCCTGTATTATCTAATGTCGTCTTTGGTACTCTGATATTGCACCTCTCAATTTGCTATACAATTACTCAATGTCGTCGACGCAGCGTGCAGATTTGGGAAGGGCATTCATCACTCACCAGAAACACCATGTACCGGTTTGGAAAAACAAGAATCCTTAACTGCCAAACTTGCGGAGAAGAGGACACGGTGAAGTGTCCCGCCTACACACTACTCCGGTGCAAGCTGTGGTGACCTTTCTCATAGCTCCAGGATGTTATTCGGTAATCTACTTCCTTCGGCGAGCGGGGTGGACCGAGCTTCCTAGCGATCGGCCTAGCTCCCGCCGCTGCGCATCAGGGCAACCGGTATTATGTGTAGACAAGACAAGGCCTTCACTACCAGCAGTCAGATTAATTGCTCTGCATGCAGTCAGATGATAAGGCCAATTTTAGACACCGCCATAATGTTCATTCAGTTTTCTAAAAATGTGGTATTTTTATTCCATGTATTATCAGGAACATATTTTCTTAATGCCTACGATATAATATACAGGGTGTCTCCAAAGTCCCCAAAACAGTTGAAATTAGCAATAGTAGTCTCTGATTGAACTTTACAATATAATTGATGCATACAATCACGATAAACTGATGCTCAAGTTTGGTGATTACTCGTTGACACAACGTAAGCAGTACGACGAGGACGTTTTCGCTCTACTTGCCTTTTCTCTTTCTCCCCCCGCTTTCTCGTTTCTGTTTGTCTATTCCTCTCATTTCGTTTTTCCTCCGGGAGGTCTGGACGCTGACGCCTCCCCTCGACCGGGAATTACAACAACAACATCAGTTCTCCATAGATGCAGGAAATGCATTGAGCAAAACGGTGTCAATTTAATTGATTATTATTGATCTTTTGAACGTTTTCAGACATCCTATATATTCCTTTAATTGTTTTTTACTAGAATCAGATAGACAAATAAGCAAAGATGTTCGCACGCAGACAAAATATAGGAGTGAGCAACAAGATGTAAAGAAATACATAGATAGTTCAACTGAAATGCAATACGAATAGAATTGGGAAAATGGTCAAACATCTATAGCAACAAACGATCAATAAAATTAGAGAAGATAGTTGCGCGTATAACTCCACATTAAAATTAACCTCCTGCGACCTAATCATATGCATACTATACACAGAGGAGAGGCGACGTACATGTGGGAAACTGTTCCTCCTTGTGCAACCTCGTTTTTCATACGTCAACATACATTGGCACAGCAGCATGCCCAAAGGTAGTGCAAAGTTATGTTTAACTAGTCCTACGCGTGTATACAGCTGGTTCTTTCTGTAGACAACTTAGGAGGTTCTTATCTGCAGCCGTGACCTACATGAAGCTATGTCGACTTTAACGGATTATGGCATTTACAGTTGTTTCTACGGCGCAGTTAATTAAATATCGCTCAAATCTTTGTGCAATATTTGAAACATCCCATCCCTTGTCAAAATAGAAAAGGTTTGCGACACTAGTTTAATGAACGGCGTAATTAATCAAATGAGATACATTTGTAAGAAATGTCCGAAATCTCGGCTATAATATTCAAAAGTATAATGCTAACAGTACGATGCATAGAGATGACCCTAATAATTCAATGTGAATGGTTAATAAAACTCATTATTCTCTACAATATCACTGAACTGCTGCTTGTGAATATCCACAGCTATTCATTGTCGTTTGTCGTTAACTGGCTGTATCAGATGGCTTCACTTCGTGGACACGCTTTTACCACGTGTATTTTGTTTTAGTTAAATTCTTTCATTACACAGCACGTTACGTCATCATGCTCCATTAAAAATACTATTGCTCAGTCACCATGCCAGTCCCAACTTTGGTAGATAGCCATGAATCATGCACTACATACACCTTTGCCACGGAACTTCAACTCCATCATTCTGCAGAGATTTTTCCATAATATTAGGATAGCGTTACTTCTTCTTCTTCTTCTTCACACCACTCGTTCTTCCTCCGATCTCCGAGATGTGGCGGGGTCTGGCCGATCCTGTCCAATAGTGGTTCAGTCCGACCCACCCTCCTAAAAATGGCGCTATCTTCCTTTGTTCGTTGAGCGCCGTTGAGACATCAACAGTGTGTCCCCATGACCGGGCTCTTGCGCTGTCCATCTAGGGCACAGGCACCGTCTCTTCTTCTCCATACGCCGTGCAGAACGGGTCCTCGGCTTTCCCTGCTCGCCAGAATCCTTCTCTTGTCAACGATGAGCGGTTTCACCTGGATGTTGCATTCTTCTTCCTTGCTTGTCCGCACTCTGGTGTTTCCATCGCCAGTGTTTACAAAGCACTCCTTACACTTGCTATTTCTCCTGTTCTTCGTGGCTGGGGATACACATGATATGGATAGTGTGGTCTTTATCCAACTCAAGCAGATTTGTCCAGATGTTGTTCGCCGCCTCTCTTTTCTGACGGTTTGATCGTCGCGGGCTGTAACCGATCCGCCACAGGAACTCTAGAACCTTGTTGGGTCTCTCTCGGATTGCGTTGTCGTAAGGTGGTTATTCTCAATGTATTGAGCCGGTCTGGATCGTAGGTTGGGCAGTGAAAGAGGACATGTTTGCCGTCTCGTCTGTTTGTGTGACTGTCCCTCATTCAGGGCCATGATGGATGACAGGGAGTCCGTGAGGATGCGTATGGTTTTTCTCACCTTTCTGTCCGGTGTCCGGTGGGTCAATACAGGCGTCTTTCACAACTAGAATGGCTCGTTCTAGTGCTTTTAGTCCCACATTAAAACTGGAAAGGGTGCCTGCCGCTACCCCGGAAAATTGCCATATTGCCTACCGAAAAATTGAAACATTTCATTTTACACCTATTAAGAGGTAGTGCAGTAGAATAATATGTAAAGCATAAAATGTGTAACTATGAATAATTATGTATTTGATTCCGCCACAATATTCTCCGGGTAAATTAGTCACCCTTCATAAACTCCTCGTCCCGTTGTTTCAGGTAAGCGTAAATTTGATTTACAGACTTCCTTTACATATTGCTCCAACCTTTTTCAGTGAAGATGAGCATCGGACCATATGGTGCAAGACAGACAATATAGCTGGATTTTCAAGCTTGTTATGAGCCACATATGGATTGTCTATATGCAACAACAAAATCGGCAAGGCGTCCATTAAAAAATCATATCTTTTAATTTATGCACTACCTGCTTTTGAATTACATGTTTTATTTTGTGCATTAACGGCATTATCGCGTTAACGGGAGTAGTCTTTATTAATATGGTAGCGGTCAAACAGCTATAGTTAAATAACTTTATGGCAAATATACTATATATTCAAAAAAGTTAGGGACCACTTTTTTACTTGCATGCCAAACCACGAAAAAACATTACTTGAAAACAAATTATTTTTCAAAGATTTTATTAATGAACCTAAGAAAATGAAGTGCAAATTGCAAGTCAATCGCGGCAACGAAAGCTGAGTTATGAGCGGTGGGTGGCCGAGTGGTTAGAGACGCTGACTGCGAAACCAAGCATCCAGGGTTCAAATCCTGGTTGTGTCAATGAATTAATTTCAGCACCGCTTCCCTGACAGTGGCCGTGGTATGGTGCGTAAAAACACTGAAAATGTCATTGGTGTGGTTGAATGGCCCCTCCACTAAAGCACTGTCTGACCGAGGATAAAGCCAGCCGCCTCCACGTGGTGCCCTCAGGTTAAATTAGCGAAATAGCTGGCAACTCCCCGGGGCTCGCAAGAGTCGTGATCCAGTGACTGAGTGTAAAAACTGTGGTCAACTCCCATCCTCTGGAAGGAGCTGGGTAAACAAAAAAAGCTGAGTTATATGACTAAAGGTGACCCTAAAAAATCAATTTTCCAACAAAGTATCTCTGGCAAACAGAGTAAATAACGAGTGTGACCGCCGTTGTTTCCGAGGCATTCCATACATCGATGCGTGGATTGGACCTGGTTACGTAGGACGGCTGGAGCAGTTGCAGCAGCTGAGCCAAATGAAGAGGACGAGGGTAATTCTGTTGAACACAACGCCCGATATCGTCCCATAGATAGTCCATCTGGACTGTAGGTTGGCCACTGTATTCAGTTGATCCCCACTTGCTGGATGAAGGTGTCAACTGATCTGGATCTATGTTGCCTGGCGTTGTCGTCCTGGAACACTGCGCTAGGCCCAATTTGCTGGAGGGCTGGAACCACAAGGGACTGCAAAATCTCATCTCTGTAGCGAACACTGGTTAGGTTGCCCACTACGTGGTAGAGGAGAGTCCTATCTATGATGTGTGATGATTCCTCCACACACAAATTAAGGATCCTCCACCAAAGCGTTTTCGCTGAAGAACAACGACCTATTTACACAAAAATTGGATATATATTGCACGCGCTTTGCCTGTCTCAATAAAAAAGGCTGCCGAAGATCTTTACGGCGAAAGATGCATTAACAATATGTGAATCAGAAAAAAGGTTGAGCAGAAATTAATCGATCCATCATTTTTCATATTATTTTGAACATATTACACCTATTTCCAGACTGGTCCTTAACTTTTTTAAGAGTATATATTCAAAGTATCGACTTTCATTTAATTCGAGAATCGAGGAGTTTACCTGTAAAGAGTCGTCAATTTGTAACCCAGTTGGTTGTCACATTTTAGAAATTTTTAGTTCGAAGGAAACGCTAGCGTATACAATTATAAAGACATTTAGTTAATGTTTCACGATATCATAAGGTTATATCCACGTGGCAAAACAAATGGAAAAATAATCAATTCATGTTAGGATGAAATGATTATAGGTCAACCATATAGAGCATCTATGTACCATCGATATTGATTCTAGACTGTTTTCTAGTCAAGGCAATCATTCGCAGTCATCTTGAATTGCCAATGTTGTTTTTCAAAGGTGGCACATCAAAATACAGTTGTGAGGATGTCATCTGATTTTCGCTTATCAAATTGTTCAATAGAAATTTGAATGTTTCTTAAAAATGCGTGAAATATGATTTTTTATATACGAAAGACGCTTATTATTATTTGCCGGACATTTTTGTTAATTTATACTCCGTTTCTCCATTTAACATTCAGATCAATGGATCAGCTAGCTAAACGTGATGTTATTTACAGAATTTTGTTTGATGAGTATCATTCTAATATTGGATATAAAAGAGGAATCAAGCAGTGACAAGATTGACTACTCAGAGCAAAAACGATTTTCGGTGTGTGATGACGAGAATGACGAGAACGACCACAGCAGCACACAACGCGCAAATAATTTAGAAGGAATGAAAGTAGTGACCCCTTCAGGACATAAACTATATTTCTATTAAATTTGATTGATGTTTGTTGGTTTATGTACAATTTTTATATGTCAATGAAATTTCTGTTATATTTTATAATGTTCTATATATTGTAAGTACGACCTTTATACACGGATGAAAATTTAGAATTCATACTCCAGCTAAAATATATCGTGGTATAATTAAAGGAAAATCATCCTACACTGATCTTTGCTGTCTTAATATTAAAAATAGCATCCCATGGAGAACAATTAGATAAGCGAAGAAAAATCTGACACGTCCCAATTTACGATGTATAAGGAAGAGGATCATATTTAGTTCAGTGTAGGAATTCACGGTTTATTAACTTTAAAGTTAAATGCCTGCATTAATTTTTAGACATACTAACCCTTCCTATACATTAAAGCATTGCTTGATAAGCAAACCTGGTTATGTTTAAACTTGTCATTTTCCTGTTATCTAGCTTCAAGATACATAATCGCTTAACATACGACATATAGAAAAAAAGGGAGAGGCAATCACCTCAACTATGAGTTCTGGAAGAACAAGACGGATCCACAGAGTGAGACCATGCAGACCGATACTACGGGAATTTGAGGTGTCCACCTTGAAAGTGAACTTATCGTCCAATCGTCCAAATCCTTTGTGCCGGTAGCCGATTCTTCCAGCAGTGAGGTCTTCTTGTCTAAACTTGGTAATCCCCTCCAGTTGCACGGTGGACACGGAGAGAAATAATCGGCCATATTTTGGGGTCTGGTATAGCGGAAAACAATCATATTATAAATAATTAAATGAAATCAAATGAAATCAATTTTATACTTGATGTTATATCGACAAAATTCCACATCTGACGTAGTACTGTAGTTTACAGGAGTAGTAAGATACACCCACGCTTCGGGCCAGTGACTCACCCCCCCCCCCCCCTCGACGTCTATATATATGGTAAAGGAAACGAGAGAGAGCTCAGTTGTCGCCTGACTGTTGACGA
>JAUYWV010137135.1:0-10781 GCA_032274565.1 Nematoplana nigrocapitula
GTTAGGAAAAGTCATGAAAGCTGGAGATCACGCGATTATCCAAAAAACAATGGCAGCAAAAATAAAACAGGGGGGGCCGAATCAGCCCCCCCCCGGTATGGATAGGGTTAAACTGATGCTGATCATAAATTTATAAGCGACAGTACAAGTTAGTGCCGCACTTCATCGATTGACAATGCTGTGATTTTGAATTTTGAATTATTTTGTAATCGATGTGTTTGTCGGATATCTGTTTGTATTATTTGGATGTCTAGTTGCCTTAGTCGGATCTTTCCATGGTCGTTTGGGATTTTTTTATACCTTATGCGGATCTCACAATCCCTAAATGGATTTCTTTATGCCTTAGTTGGACCTCTTTGTGCCCTATTGGGATATGTTTGTGGCAAATACTGTACTGTAGTTAGAGAAATGTATGTATGTAGTACTTCGGGTGTTTGGAAATTAATGACACTAATATATTTTTACAAAAGAGAGTATATTTGTGGAGCAAATGTTTTACATTAATGGGTACAATAAGATCCTCCTGAATCTCTATAACAGCTTGACAGTGATCTATCAACTTTTGAACCTCAGATTTCAGGGATTCTTCGTTGAGTCCTCTGGCCCAGTGCAACGCGGCGTTTTGAACCTCAAGATGGTCACTGAAGGAGCGTTTAGCGAAGTCATTTTTCATCCAACTGAATACAAACCGGTCGCACTAGTTCAGGTCAGGACTGTAGGGACTTTGGTACACAAGAGTCATGCCCCGTGGTGATTCGAAATACCTTCTCACAGGAGCTGAAGTGTGGTGACGGGCATTATCCCACTGCCAAAGCAATTCGATCAGCTTGATTGGGTGTGATCTTAAGCAGGGCCAAAGGTCTCCAGTGTGCCGTACAAATTCGATGATAGTCTCTCCGTCAACTGTCTCTCTGAAGGGTAACACGGTGATTGAGAAACGTTTGTTTGCGGTGAAAGCTAAAAGCATTATTACCTTTTTGTCGCTGATGGATTGCTCCACAACTGTTGGACGAGCTTCATTTTCTCCTAGCCAATACCGATTCTTGGATTTGGAAGGTTGTCCTCGTAATTAAAACCAGGTTTCATCCTGCACAGCCAGCTTATGGCAGAACAAATCCATTCCTTCTTGAAAGAAAAGGCGCCTGATTTGTTTCGCTGAGTTCACTCGAAGCAATTTCTGTTGGGCGTTGAGTTCATGCATGAAAAACCCATACAGAGGATACGTTCCGTAGCTTGAGATCAATAGTAAGAATCTCATAAACAGTTGTCTTACTGATCTCTGTCCAGTCAGATAGCTCTTGTAAACTAACTCGTACACATCTTCTGCAATCAGATCCCGAAGAATATCAATTGCCTGTGGTGTTATGGAACTTCGAGGTCGACTCTCACACTACGCGGAAGACTGCGTACCACCGCAATACTGTAGACCGAGATGGTGCATCATCTCCACAGAACACGAGATAACTCCTCCAAACAGTTTAAAGCAGTTACACCCAGTTTGTAGCGCATTAATGCGTAAAACCTGAATTGATCGATTGTGTAAGACATTTTACAATGCAGTTAATAGAATCTCGCGCTGCATAGATAAATAGTGAAGTAATTAAAATATAGCCATCGAAATTTTAAAATTTGAATAATATTTGACTTCAAATCTTTTCCACAGAGAGTTAACATATACTTAACTTATACTAGTCGCAATATTAATTTCTGAACACCTGATGTAAGTAAAATTGGTTACATTTCAAGACTATGCAGCTTTTAAGCCATTAGCCCCCATTGGGAATTGACCCTGATTTGATCCAAAGAAAGTATCTCTCAACATAATTCTCCTCTCTGCTTTTTCCTATTGAATCATCGGAATAAATTATTTAGTTGGACATTTGGTTGTTTCCTGATATTGTATTGCCCTATGTATCCGCCGAACGAAGCCGGGGGTACCTCCACTAGTCTCGTATAGATGATATAACTCTGACGGCTAACAACAACGAAGAACTGAGCAATGTATAACTAAACTGTTCAGAATAGTGAGTATGAGACAACTTCTATGTTGATCCCAGTCCTCAACACGACCGGTCAGGATTTAGAATCATATATGAAAGGCAATAATGCTATTTTATAACACCTTTGACACAGACACACAGACCAACACAGAAAGATCCACACATATAAAAAGGAAGGAGGAACACAGATCATCGTTAAAGTGCAGGCCCAAAGAAATTAATGTACATAGATGTGTCCGCGTGTCCCATAAATAATGATTTTTATATCGATCATATAATTCTAGTGAGAGACGTTTTAATTTTGTCAGTATGTCAGTATATCTTATATAGGGCATATTTTATGTGGAATTTCTAAATTTAAAAACTGGAGGCTTGCGCGACTGCAGTAGATTAATATTTTTGTCTCCCCAGGGCTACAGCAAGGGAACACAAACCAACTGGGTTTGTCGGTCAGGGAACAAACAATAAACAGAAAAAACGAAATTAATGAAATAACTGCGGAAGAAGCGTAAAAACACGAACTCCATCCATCATCTGTAATTATAACATAAACATGACTCTACAGAACATAAATTTAACGGAAATAAACTTGAAATTGCAAAATGCGTGCAGAAATCTGACAACCAAACAAGAAACACTATATATATATAAAAGTAAACTGTTTCAGAAACATTTCCCAACTAAACAAAGCCCTTGCAGTGGCTATAGGGGTGCCAGAGGAGAACATTTCTATCTAGCTGCGTAGCTACGTACTGTCTGTGACATTTGTAAGTTTTTCCCAGCATACATTTGTCAAAATCTTCTTGGCAAATCTTGTAAATTTGGCGTTCCATCTCCCGAAAACGTACAAATATCTAAGAAATGAATCACCCCCATTGTTCACTATATAACTCGCTTAGGCAAAATAAACAATTTCCCTCAACGAATTAATAAATACAAACATGAGAACTCTCGCTTGTTGCACACACAGCGTGTTTTACCTAAACAACAGTTTCTTTTGGCTGCCTGAGCAAACACGCCATTTCTGTCTATACTCTCAGCTGGAAATTTTCATTTAATACAAAGTTTAGCGAAAGTTCACTATACAACAGATTTACAAATAGCACAAACAGACAAAAAAGCGAATAGAGGCTAGATTTTTTTTAACATTTTAGACCACACAAAAAAATATTAACTCTGAAATTGAACTACAATGGATTCCCAACCACAAATGTTAACATGGAAGCGAGAATGCAAAGGAGCATGCGAAAGAAACGGCAAAGCTGGAACAGGAAAACCTATAGAATTTCGGTTTAAGACAAACTCCATCACCATAAGTAAACCGCCGCTTGCCAAAGTTGATATTCTGACCATTCTCGGGAGTAACCTTCAATAAACAATTAAAGTAGAAAGAGCATTTCAATAATTTGCCCTGCGCTTATTATTCTCTAAACGATATTCCACTGAAAACACTACTTTGGCTTAAATAGATGCTTAATCAAGTAGGCATGTACTCTCTCTGTTAGAGTTCATCAGAAAACAGAAAAAACATTCATAAATTACATCTCTCTCTCCATAAACGTTTGCAGGGTGAAGATTACAGTATTTACAGGGAAGAATAACAAAGGAGATAGCAACAAATCTCTTCAGGTCATGATGCCACGCTAAACACATTCCGACTGCACAAACGACTCAGAAGTGGATGATTTGAGGCTGCTTTCAGTCGTTTAACATGGCGGCAGAATTCGGTTCTTTATTGTGTTTTAAAAGAGCACAATTAACTGTATTTTTATGGCAGTCTCAATGTACAAGTTTAATGAAACTTCTTTGTAATCTGTGCATCAAAAAGACATCCTCGATGTCTTTTCTATATTTTTTAATATGTACGCTCTTGTAGTTGTTTCATAATAAACGTTTCTCTCTCTCTCGCACACACAAACAAACAAACAAACAAACACACACACACTCTCTCTCTCACTCAACTTCTATTTCTTTCCTTTTTCTCTCTCCTCTTTCTTTCTTTTTTCTCTCTCTCTTTTCTCTCTTTTTCCCTCTCCCTCTTTCTCTTTTGCCTTCACAAGAAGAACTAGCGTACTACAAAAGAGTGTGCATCTGGACTCGTGCGGAGAGAGTATTATGTTCTCTTGATCTACCAAGAGTTCGTCTTTCGGCTTTCTCGGTGCAAACGATGTCCTACAGTGAGTATATGTAGTTTGATTGTAAACAATAATGATTGTACCGTATAGTGTTTAAGTAGCACCAACGGAACCAACTACGCACAGACGACAACAGTTAAATGGTCATTTGAGTCAACTTTTACTACACGGATCATTTCCGCAGAACCCCTCCGCACAGACACAAATTACATGACGTCACAACTTCATAGAGTACTTTAACAAACAGAAATAGCGCGGTACGCACATGTAACACTCCTACTTTTCAAATCAATAATAAGATGTCATTATTTGAGTAGACTGAATTCAGAAATTAATCAATCAGTGTTGGGTGAGAGTCTCGCCATATATAGGCGGCCGGCTGTCACATAGTGTCCTTCTCTCTTCACGAGTTTAGCCACATAGCGTCCTTCTCTATTCACAGGTTTAGCCACATAGCGTCCTTCTCTCTTCACGGGTTTAGTCACATAGCGTCCTTCTCTCTTCACGGGTTTAGCCACATAGCGTCCTTCTCTCTTCACGGGTTTAGCCACATAGTGTCCTTCTCTCTTCACGGGTTTAGCCACATAGCGTCCTTCTCTCTTCACGGGTTTAGCCACATAGCGTCCTTCTCTCTTCACGAGTTTAGCCACATAGCGTCCTTCTCTCTTCACGGGTTTAGCCACATAGCGTCCTTCTCTATTCACAGGTTTAGCGGCAGGATGAGCGCTCAAGTGGTCTCACTCCGTCGGTCAGTGGCTTGCTGCTCATGGTCCTACTCTCACAGCTGTAGAGCAGTGAGGCCTGAGTATAAGAGAAATTTGGATAAGGAGTACAACCGTTTAAATTGTCATATTGCCGCAAACGTTTGTATCTGCAAATATTTCCCCAACAAACACTGCATAAACAACAGAAGGCTATTTTGTAGAACTATACGAGAGGTGTTTAGAAAAAATATAAAGGGACTTGGAATCATATACTGACACTTTCGTTGTACCGTATTTTGAATGGAAATTAAAAATAAATATGAAGGTGTATTCTACAAAGTTTCGACTCCACCTATAGAGTTATAGCCATGCATACAGAAGAATTGAAAAGGGAGTTTCTATACTGCACTGCCAGACAGGAATCGGTCTAATATCTCACGAATTTTGAAATCATGTTGAGAATGATAAAGAATTGTTGAAATTATGACAGTCGACTCTGCTATTTTATGTTCCTTAATATACGACAACTCAGAACTTTTCTCCTGTTTCACCAATTGTCGAATTTGTCACAATTGCTACAATTCTAGGCGATAAACGCCTGTTGAGGGAGATTTTAATTTATTGGGATAGTTAAAAACAAGGTCTGTGTTTTGAAGGAACAATAAACTTGGGTTAAGGTTTGTAATAGCAACAGCGGGTCTGTAGAAAGCGTTGTTTAAAAGAGAGTGGGGTTAGGCTATAGTTTGCTGAGAAGAGACCGCTTAATGTAAGAAATGTCCCCAACCCAATATGTTCGGGACTACAAATTGTAAGGGCACGAAGATATAAACCCTGCGCCACGTTGGTTTTGGTTCCAACAGAATGAAAAGCAAAGCAATGAAGATAGCAATTGGAGTGGGTAGATTTTCCAATCTCTCTCTAGAATAAACCTTAATTTTATTTTCAAAAGGCGTCCCTTAGAATAAAATTGGAAATTAGGTAACTAGAAGAGTTAATCGTAAATTTAAAAAGTACACCAGATGACTTTCGGAGAGAATAGAAATTTGAGATTTGAAATGACGTGATAACGACTGTCGGAGAGAATTACACACAAAAAGACAATAGAATTTCGATTTAAACTTACATTAAAATGTGGATTCCATGTGGCACGAAATAGATGAGGTGGATTTCTTTGACTATGAACTGTGAAAACAATACCCGGAAACAGCAGAGAGGTGTCATGTAGACGAGAAATCTTTATTGGCCGAAGTTATACAGAGAGGAGTGAAGTAAAGATGAAAGTATATGCAGAAAGAAATAGGAAGGTCACGCAGGAGTCCAGGTGGGCTAGAGAAGCTGGAAGAAAGTTTATGGGTCAGTGGTGAGGCCGGCAATATTGTGTGGGAGCAGAAACGTGGGCAACAACCCGAAGCGGATGAAAAGGGTTTATAGAGCTTCAGGCGATGAGGATGTTAAGGAGAAGCGTTAGGGATTCAAAACATCGCCAAGAAGGTGAAAGAGAAAAGAGACTTAGCAGCAAACGCTGGTTATGGACTTGCCGAAAAGGAGACCAAAGTTACGCTGGAAGAATTGAGTTTGTTGGAGACCTTGATTGGACGGGACTAACACAATGACTTAGCAGGAGACAGAAGACGTTGGAAAAGGAGCCTTGATCCCCAATGTGCTGATACCACAACAGATGGGAAGAGCCGAAAGTAGATGAAACATCGAAGGCAACGATTGAAAGCATATTTTCAAAAATCGATATACTATCTCGTACATATCTCTATTTAGAAAGAAACTCTTTTGACTTTTGGCACTTCCGTTGGTCAGTTATAGACATAACTAAGAATCCTTGGAATGTGATAATATGAACACCTTATGTGTGTTCGCTATCTCATCGTAAACCATCAGTCGGAGATAGCTCAAATTTTCGGTATACCTTCTCTTTACTAATTCCACTGGTTCCGTTTTTAGGGATTTTTTAGACTCTCTTTAAAACTACCAAGTCTTTGCGTCATTCAATACCTGTTCTTGATATGCGATCTCAGGGAAGAGTTAAAGAGTTAAAGAACACCTCCCGCCGCAGTGAAGTCACCGCTGACCAATCACATCGCATTCCCCGTTATTGATTTATTGATTAATTTGTTATCTTATTTTTTCTCGTCGAAGCAAATGGTAAATCAACATACTATACAGGATAAGACTACTCTTAAGGACGTTAATGATTGTTTTCACCCGTATAAGGCGTCGTGGGTACTATACGCAAAAAGAAGATGCATTTGCGAAATTACCAGACAAGATGAAGCTCTCATTATCTATAATAAATAAATGAAGCACTTACAGAAATTTAAATTTCATTTCAATATTGTTTCTATTAAAAAAAGCTGTAATGTTTCCATGGAAATGGTGACAGCATTCGATTTGAACATGGATTGCGTTTAACATTTATTAATTATCATTGATTGAATAAAATATAGACCTCATTGTAGAAGTTGTAGTTTAAAAATTGCAAATTTTAGTTGAAATCGTAAATTGGCAAACAACCTACGCGCGTAGAAATCTTTAGCAGTGTATAAATTGGAACGCTGGTAATGTATATAGAGAGGTAACCTTTGCAATCCTTATTCACAGAAGTTGACTTATATAATCCACTCAGGATTCTGGCACTGTTTGTCCCCTCTAGAAAATTGAGAGAGGCGCGCGAGAGAGACATAAGATGACAATAAAATACGGGTCTATACGGAGCGAGTTGCAGCAAGCAAAAACGTTCTCAGTTTTTTTATATAAAGATAAAGTGGTGGTGACGTATTAGGCAAATAGCGTATAGTCAATCTATAGTAAATAATCATAAATTAGAAATCCCATCTGGTGCGCCAACAATCACCAAACTGTTATCTTGATAATCACGAGAATCTTGGTGATAAATTGGACTCTTATGGGGGCAAACAAATGACGCAGATCAGTCACCATAAACTTAAAACAAAATGAGGTACAAATATTATCAACGGAAATTGAAATATATGTGCTTATCGCGCTTCCCGCCTATAAATAAACTTCCACCAGTTAACTGTGTTCGGCAGTTTCTTTTATCTAATTTTCGCTTTTATTCAATTTTGGGCACAGTTAAACAGAAGCAAATTGATTCTCATTCACCAAGCCATACTCGAGAACGGTTTCCTTCGTCCCTAAAAAAACATCTTCTACAAAAACTTTTATAAAAGTCCTTTTTCTGTTTGGAGGAGGAGGCGCGGCACGGGGAAGTGGACCGAATCAAGAAAATGAAGAACCGATTGGAAGAGGCGCAGAACAACTTTGCAATGACTGAACTGCGATAGCTCAACGAGAGACGTCTTTGGCTAAAAGACTCTCTGAAAGACATGTTGTAAACGGTGTATCAAGCTATGAGATGGAGAAGAAAAAATGTCAAGAATGCGAAGAAGAAAGAAACGTTCTGAAACGTGCTTCTAAGAATACAGTCAGATTAATGACGAACAATCTACAAACAGAATAGTGTGTTCTTTCCATAAGATAACAGACTAAATAAAGCATTTATCTCATTAATTAATTTATGCATGTATCAACTCTACAGTATTCACTATAAAGTTAATCTAACTATAAAATATGAATAATTTGTGACATTATCTTTGTCCTAATTTTTTGTGCCAGCACTGCCTCAGTAGACTGTAAAAACGTTTAGGACTGTACATTAGATACCTCCTCGATTTGGCGTCCCGCAGGGAGGCGTGTTTTGCCCCTGTACATATTTACTATCTTTATTTTATCCCCACATTCCCAACCGTTTGAAACTAAGCAAAAAAAACATGGGAACAAAACGCTTACCACTCGACTGAACTGGGGGCGATTTGTGACGAAGACGAGGCGTATACTTGGCCACCATGGTGATGACTATGACCAGGATGACGTAGCCCAATGTGATCCCTATGCGGCTTCGATTTTTCAGAACCATGTTGCGGTAATGTCACCTACGTGTGTGTGTGTGTGAATAGTATAAGTCAGATATTGTTCCTCGCTGCTTGCTATATCGATGCTGCTATTGCTGCTGCAGCTCTAAATTGTCAGAACAAAAGAGCCTGTTTCGCCTGCTTTCTGCCAAGAAGAGATGACGCTTTCTGCCTCGGCTACGCTAATTGGCTGGCTGGCTGGCAAAGACGGATGATTTTCGATAATCCAGACGAGGCGGAATTATTGATTTTTCGAGAAAACAACAGCAATACGGCAACGAATGAAAGACAGCGACGACGCGGCTGAGGTACAACAGACAGACACTGGTGTGTGACGCTTCTGTCTGTGGCAAAGAAACAAAAAAAACAGAAGTGGCGTTGAACTGATTACATACAACTGAGAAACAACGACGGCGAGTGAAAGGGTGTCAGTTCTGCTTTTTCATTTGAGCGCGCGTGCGAAAGTGTGCGAGAGAGTGAAAGTGAAGCAACAGGCACCACTACCTTTCCAAACGTCACCACGAACGGAGAAGCGCTGTGACAGCAGCCAAGCCTTGGCTGCCCTCTTTATCGCACCCTTCAAGTGGCGAGAGCACTCTTTCAAGTGGGTGCTGCCCGAACTCGGAGCCAAGCGTAGATGGTCAAATGCGCGAATTTGCAATTAATATGCAATAGTTTTGTGTAAAAATGGATAGTGCATCGGCACGCTGCTTCCTACCCTACCTGATTGATGATTCGCTGGCAAGAGAGTGGGCTATAAAGGGTCTTGTAAGGGCATAGAATTATAGTTAGCGATTAAACTATTCACAATTCTATTGACAACAAGCTTCTGCTATAGAATAAAACGAACCATCTTTGCATCTTCAGAATTAATTCTGTTGGAATGTTAGCGATCTCATCCTAGACCATGCAGTCTCCCTTTGAATGACGGGGCAGGGCATTCACAAAGCGTTCTTTAATTTTCAAACTTATGGGTGCCACAGATTCCGTTTCATGGGCCCCGTTTAGGCCTTTTGGAGACTACCAAAACTATACATCACTATTATACATGTCCTTGATAATCGATTTCAATAATATTTCGTGGAGCTAAAGAGCACCTTACGTCGTAGTGAAATCACCACTGACCACATGCAGTCATACACATTTCCCATTATTGATTTATTGATCGATTTCTTGTAACAGTTTATGCGAAAAATCTCCAAATTTACATTTCACTGATTCGAACAGAATTTGCCACATTTATACATTATAGCTTAATCATAAATTAAAACATACTGCAGAATTTCAGAACAATCATAAATCATTTTCAAATTATTGATTAATTTGTTAACAAATGAACATACGAGCAAACTTGGAATTACATTACAGTGACATTATAAAGTTGACATAATTTTTGCCATTCACGACAAAATGCCATAGAAAAGAAAACCAACTAATAGCTCCCAGTCACGAGCTGCCAGGAGAATGAGAGCGCACCGTAACAACACAGCGCACTGCACGTTTGCCTTCGTAGCATCCCGCCAACTCAACTGTAAAACTCTCGCACAACGCACTGCCTGCCCGTCTTCAAACAATTGCTATGGGAGCTCCAGGTTCTGTTTATGGTATTTTTATACACTATTTAAAACTACCAAATCTTTACCGGAACATTCGTTGACCCCATAGAGATGATCGAATCTTATATACTGTATATTTGTCAAGTTGTCTGTATGTATATGTGTTCCGTGTGAGCGGCCGGACCGTTGGTGCTAGCAACCTGAAACTTTGCATGGGTGACCCCCTCAACCCTGCGGGTAACATAGGGGGTCGAGGTCAACCTGCGATGTCGGGGTCGAGGTCAAGGAGGCTAAAAACGGTGTGAAATGGCCGTTTTTATCGGGCAAAGTTTGTTTGTACCGGGTGGGCGGCCGGACCGTTGGTGACAGCGACCCAAAACTTTGCATTGGTGACCCCTTCAAACCTGCGGATAGCATAAGGGGGCGAGATCGCGACCTCCGA
>JAUYWV010137146.1:271-19370 GCA_032274565.1 Nematoplana nigrocapitula
TCGGAATCGAAGTCAAGGGGTCGGGGTCGAAGTCAAGGGGTTGGGGTCGAGGCCAAGGAGGCTAAAAACGGTGTGAAATGGCAGTTGAGTTTATTTGTTCCGGGTGGGCGGCCGGACCGTTGGTACCAGCGACCCGAAACTTTGCATGGGTGACCCCCTCAACCAGGCGGGAAATATAGGGGGGCGAGGTCGACCTCTGAGGTCCGGGTCGGGGTCGCGGTCAAGGGGTCGGGGTCAAGGGGTCGGGGTCAAGGAGGCTAAAAACGGTGTGAAATGGCCGTTTCGGGCAGAAGGAAGCCACCCACAGAAATTTTCATAAAACAAAAGTTTGCAGGGCCCCCCGAAAATGGGGCCTGGGGGTCCAGACTAGGGCAGTGTTAGGGTTAGGGTTAGGCATGTGCCCTATTCTATTGCCCAGCACCGCGGGTACCCTCTGCTAGTACTCTAGGTACTATAGGAAATGACTATCGATTCAAATTAGAAAACCTGTAGAAGCCTTGCTCAGAAAGGTACTGTAGCTCTGTGCTATCAAGCTTTAACATGTGAGTCAATAGGAAAATACAAGAATATATGTAGGAACTCTCTTAATTATAAATATGGCAGTTTTTACGGCAAAACGGATAATTAATTAAAAGGTAAACAAGGACCGGTCCAATGATGCGTCCTCATCGTTTCCTACCGACAGACCCACATAGTAGAGGGAGATGGAAGGATTCGTTCATACCAAGTTTGGGAAATTAAAATGAGATTTCCTCTCCAAAACGACTCCACAAAGAACTACCACACATGAACTTGCCATTCTATAGTCAGTTTAGCAAGCCTTACAACTAGTCTTAGAACTAAGCGATTGCTTGCTTTACACATTCAATATTATTGACATATACTGAACATCTAACAGCAATACTCTTTCTTGACAAATATTTAATAGTATGGCTATACAATGTTTGACTTGGTGCCGCTTATGTAAATTTTCGAAATATTATGACTAAACCAAGCAAACAGTTCACCACTTATTCCCATTGATCGAGTGATGTTTGGCCATCCTTCTGTTCAGCAAATGCGTACATGTACAAAACAGCATCGATTATTAGAGATACTTGATTTTTCGGGAAAAAACATTGTATCATGAAACGCTTTTACTGAGCAAATAAGGTGGTATAATCTCTCCCAATTGGCTCCATTTGGAATCTAAAATATGAAGAACAAAATATTTCAAATATTATTTTTAAATAGTTAATGAACCATGAAACTTTGGGTATCACCAGTTTTGACAAGATTCCGTTAAAAATGCTAATTTGGACCCAATAGATTTCATTTATACTTACTGTATACATTCAATCTTCCGTCCATGTACAAGTGTTTTCTACTGAGAAATTTTATCTGCGTTACTCTCGCTCTCGCTCCCTCTCCCTCTCTCCCCCCTCTCTCTTCCTCTCTCTCACACACAGACACTGACCCCCTCACTCGATCGCCATGTATGACGTGCTGGATCCTTTATTCTTGCTTTCCCCCGTACCTTTTATAAAACTCCGAACCAACTCTTGCTCGTCTATGGCATTTTGACATGTTCTGACACCACACTGCATAGTTCTTAACATTTAAATGTACTCCATGATATGAATTGTCCATATATGGTAAAACGTTTATAAATACAAACCAGAGGTACTATTTACGACTTATATAGAGGCAAGATACTGTACATACCTGATTTCTTCGGGATGACAAAAAGTAGGGCATCGAGCGAGCAAAGTGACGCCAACCACCTCTAACACTCAATCTTTGATGTTTCCAAAGATGAACTTCCAACTTTAGGGATAAGAAAGTAAGATAAAATAGCGTAATGGCCATACAAAAGGAATGAGACTGATAAGTATAGGCAAAGACTCTCCCTTCTGCTCCACCTGCCGATAGGTTCTTGGAAGTTTTGTCTGTAACTGCCTGAGATTTCACACGACCGACCGACATCTCCTCGTATTCTCGTCCCATTGCCTAGTGCGTTGACACAGCGATGTGACACGTAGAACCCCACGAACCTAGCGTTTATACCGCAGGGGTGTAACAACTGTCCCTGTTACCGGACTCGAAAGAAAGTAGCGCGAATGAGAGAGATCTACTAACTGACTGATTCCGACTGAACCACACTAACACATATAAAAGCCACACACATACGCACACGCACGCGCACCCCATACAGGCACACACACACGAACAACACTTACCGGCTGTTGGGTGGAGGAAGGAGGAGGAACTTGCAACATCCATTCTCCTCCGGCAGTGGTGGTGCAACGAGTGTGCGCTGTCTACTATATAAGGCGGTGGATCAGAACCGGAACAATGCTGCTGATGAGGCGGTACGAGTGGATGTGCACTGAGATTGGATGATAAGGGATATCGAAGAGAAGATGCGAATATCAGCTACTTCCGCTCGCTCGAAATTGTGCTGCATAACTGTACTACAGTACTCTATAGCTAACTCTTCACAACCTACCACCTTGCGACTCCTTTATAAATTTACACTCTGTATATCTCTGCATCATGTACTGTACATATACAAATGCTGCTGCTGCTTTCCAATGTCCTCTGTATACGCGGCGAGCATCAGCTAGAGAGGCATGCAAGATACAGAATAACCATGGAAAAATGTAAAAGGAGATGATGTTATAATGATTCTCATTCTGTCGTAATAATCACTATTGGATTGATCCCAAAAAGCGTTTTTTTGCTAAATATAATTTCCAAATATTTTTTTGTCCAAGGAAAAAACGTATAATTAGAGTTTACGAAGTTTAAATAGAAACAAGAGGACAAATAGGTTCGTCAACATTTAATCTTCATTTAAATTGTTCAGGCACAACATAAAACGTGACAAGTTATTTACAAGTGCATACAGAATTGACTAAAAAGACGATTTAAACACATACAAGACAGATAATTATAAGACAACGCTCAAACGTCCACAAAAAATAATTTAAGGAAAACTTTTAAAAAATATGAGGCACCACTATTCGCCAACGCCATGTCCATGTTTGGTTTCACCTCCTTAATCTGGATAGCTTCCTTGATGGAGAGTTCAGTCAGTTCGGCACACTGTTCCTACTCGAAAAGCAACGGCTGGGTCGTCTTGGAACTTCACGAAACTTGGAGTTATGGTGACGGATAGGCCCCGGGGTTTTGCAGTGTTCAGCAATCCTATGTCACAGATGGGGTTTAGTTCTACCAATGTAGGTAGTGTCCTGGAGATCAATATATATATTAACCTGAAACCATGGATTGTGATCGATATATATTTCCAAAAATGGAAATGAACAAAAATATTCATTTTCCAAATTTACAAAGCATCTCAAATAGTTTCTCAGAGACTATTTTTTAAAAAAAAACTAAACAATACATGCTTATTAATTCGAACGTCTAAAAATTCACTACATAAGCTGGTTATTGACAATGATGGAACCAAGGACTTCTAGAATATAAGGACGGTCAACTATGCTTTTCGTGGTAGTTTAGCCGAGAGGCCGATTAATGATAATTATTTACCCACAATAAAAATATCAAAGTGTTTTAGTACAATCTATATCTATCTATAGCTAGCTGCCGTCCTCGTTTGAGGATTGGCGAGGACTGATGACCATTCATGCAACCTTCCCCGCCATGCTTTCCTGTTCTGCACCATCTCCTTGTACTGTTGGTAACTGTATCCCGTCCATTCCATGATGTTATCAAACTACTGTTTCCTGGGTGCCCCGCGGAACCTAATACCTTCGATGTTACCTTCCATGACTGTCACAGTCACATCTCCCGCACTCCCTCGCACAACAACTCCGGGACGAGGTGGCTCAGTGGGTTGAGCGGTCGACTTGCCTTTGATGCAGTTGGTGGGTTCGAGTCCCGACTCGGGCTATGATAAAATTCCCTCGTCCCTGGTTGACAGCTGTGTCAATCGAGTGCTTAGCGACCCGAAAGGGTTCGTTCGGTTTAATGCAGAATCTTACAGGTGGCGCTGGGGACCGTGCGACAGATATTCACTCTAGCCTTTCATGTACCATCAAATCATTATACATGATTTCCAAACTATACTACTTCTAGTAGTATGGAAAAAACATAGTCGAAGTGACTTTACAGTCAGTGCAAGCAAAACAAAGCTAAACTTAGGTATGTGTGAGGGATCTTCTCGGTTTTCAGCAGTCTCTCTCCATCGATGTTACACATAGAACAATGTTTGCTAAGTTGTCTCCATAAATTGAAATAAAAGCCATGACTACTCGCTTACAAGAAATCATCCAAATTTTATCAGATGAAACCGCTATCTTGGAAAACTTCATTCGACATATTGATGTATGAGGGGCCAGAATAGGAAGAGATAGGAACGATCCTCCTGGGACTGAAGGCATAAAGGACACAGAGGGAATCAGAGATGCCCATCTAGGGTAGCGATAGGCAGCTGAGCGAGGGTAAAGTTGTCTACGCGCGAGGTCCCGGGCATCAATTTAATGCAAATTTTGTTCGAATCGGTAATGTAAACAAATCGATCAATCAATAAATATATATATACTGGGAATTGCAAGTTGATTTCACTGCGACGTAAGGTGTTCTTTATCTCCCCGGTATTTCAATAAGATCACATATCAAGAACAGGTATAAAGGTGACGAGTAGTCTCAAAGGGGCCAAAAACGGACCCTTAAAACGGAACCTGCGGCACCCCTACAGATAAAAATGAAAATCGCATAGTGCATGCCCTGCGCCGCCATTCAAAGGGAGGACACCCAAATTTCAGCTCTCTCGATGAATGGTCTAAGAGGAGATAGCGAAAGACAGCGAAAACGCTACAAGGAAGCGGTCAATCGGACTGTAGGCTACAGAATGCCTATAGTTAGATGTTCTGCTCTTACTGTAGCCTGTGCTTCAAATCTCCCGATTCCGTGAGTTATTTTACACTAAGATGCTACTCCGACCGCACCCTGGGCTACACTCCGACCCACCTGCTCGGAATGTCAACAATGACGTCATCGGCCAGATTCATTTCGAAAACCTGGGTGGGCTGGGCGGAGATGGGCTTGAGGTGGTCGGCGACAAGTTGGATCGCCTCGATCCACTCCTTGCGCTCCTCCTCGCTCTCGACGAAAAAGAGCCGCTCGACCACGTTGGTCCATTGCAAACCTCGAATGAGAAAGGTGTACGGCTTGGGCTTGTTGAGGCGAAGAATTTGGCAGTCTTTCACTGTGAAATTGTTCAACGGTTGAGCCATATCGTCCTGCACAGGCAGTCATCGGTCATACACTCTTTGAACGGTAGCGAATGAACAGGAATAGGAGCTAACTGGTAAGGTGACCCAGTCCGAACTATATAGGCTTTCGCCTCTAAACGTTAAGGTATTAAGGGCGAAGTTTTGTACGATTCCACATCACCCCTCCCCCTCCCCATCCTAAGCGATCAAAAGCGCAGTGGTACAGACCTTTGGTCTAACGTATGTTTTACGACAGACTAGTAGTACTAGTTGTGCAGTCTCTGGGTCATCTAAAAATAGATTGGGAATTACCAAAATGGTGACGTTATAGGTAGATCATTCAATCAGATTGTAGTACGTCATAACTAGGTCAATTCCCTCACATAAGTTGAATTTCCCACGACATTTTTTGGAATCGTACAGAGGAGTAACTGGTATCAATGGAGCGTTATTGATGAGACAAATCGATTACTATTCAGGCTATACTCCACGTACGGTCATTCGTGCCTCTCGGACCATGAAATATTGCATTTTGGAGAACTCTGGTCGTGTAGTTCTGTTCAGTTTACGAGATTCATTCGACAACACACAAATTTATCGATTAGTAACATGTTTCAGTGATATGTCTTGTTCTCCGGACAGCTGCGTATATTGTGTCAACTACACTTCTTCGTCGTATTTTTTTCAGTCCTTTGGACTCCACTGGCCGGACAGGAAACATAGTGAACAGACTGTCAATTAAGGAAAAACAGAGCGCTAGCCTATCGGATGTTTCTTAACTTGAGTTACACCTAGCATCGAATTAGGCTGTACATCTCAGGTTCATGAGCCGATGAGATCGTTGTTTGGTCTAACGCCTTATCAGCACTAGCAGGAAGACTCCCGTGGTGGTGACTGTTGCCTTTGGAGAGGAGATTGTCCCCATCAAACCTAATTGTGTTCCAGATGTAATGAGCTCCACAACTAATGACGTAAAAATCTAGGAGTGTATTATTTTCCATTATTTGATGTTATTTGAAAGAACCCGTGACTCGTGATTCCATAGCTCCTGACTTTAGGTTTTAATTATAATTCTATGTTTAAATGTATAATTGATACATAAATCTAAATATTTTACTGTTTTGTCAGATTTCTAATCAGGCTATCTGAATAGCAGTTTGTTCCACACGAAAGGTTCTGATCTTATCTGATATAATGCATGGGCTGACAATACGTGGTAAAACATTGCACGCATGAGGGGGGGGGGGTTTCCGGTAACCGGTTATGAAGCAGACAAGTAGTGGATTCACATTAGGGCCCAAACTTGAACTTGATCGGTGTGGAATAGGTAGGCCAATCAGAATGCACTTGGATCGTAGGTTCTATTGTACTTTTCAATAGTTGGCGGTGCATGTCAGATAGATGACTGACCCAAAGCGGCGGAAAGTGGCACAGTGACCCAATTCCCGGACATGAAGCACAGATGTGCACACGCACCGACGCCTGCTTCATAGAGATACGATTGTTATTACCCGATAGACAGACTGGCGGGGATGGGTACATACAGGTCAGCTGTTGTATTCTGTATTCAATCAGGCCAACCACTTATAAAGGTTTGCCTCAGATGGCGGACAGTAAGTCAAATCTCCAAGCTCAAGCAGATTTGTCTGCTGCAATTCCCGATGTACATACAATAATAGATGGACTCCGGGAAAGGTTCGGAAGATTTGTGCAGATTGTTGAACATACTGCCATTCATATACGGTGTCCCGAACGGTCTGAGTTATGCGAGGAAATGGGATGCGATTGGATCAGGCGGCACCCCCGTCAGAGGAGACGGAGCTCCCGCAGGTACGAGGCCACCGCCACGAGGGAATGGTGCTAAGGCTGCTGGTGAATTACCCAGATTCTTACAGTCAGAGGATGAGGGCACCACTGTTGAGCCGCGAGAGTATAAGCTGAACAAAATAGTTTGAATTTGAAGGAAGGAGTGATAACAGACAGAACACCAACTTTTACATCAAAGGAGGCATCACAAAGAGGAAGAGGGCAGTAAAGTTCCCGGGAGTCACCATAGATAGAACAAACGGAAACAATGTGCAGGAAGATGAAGGACAGAATGACGTTACTCAGAGCGGGTGGCGTAAGAAGAATATGGTTGGTAGTCAACAGAATGACGTTACTCAGAGCGGGTGGCGTAAGAAGAATATGGTTGGTAGTCATTTACAAGTCGATAGTGGAATCTTGTGCATGGCACGCGTCTGCGGCATGGATGCCGTGGATATCTCAAAAGAATCTGCAGACGTTGGACCGGGACCAGAGAAAAGTCCGCCGTACGGTCTCAGGCCTCTGCAGATCAGCGCCGGTTGAGTGCATAGCATGCAGCGACAGCCAGTCCCTGCTGAGGGCTATAAAAAGTGACAGAAACAACAGGAACAGACAACTGGAAGATCTGAATACCAGGATCTATGAGGCGTCTAGGAAGTGCAAGGAAAACGACCAAACGCAATCGAATCACTAGAAGACCTCAGGATGGAAAGTGGCATACTGTCGTTCCTGAAAAGAGCCCTCATGGTGTGGCTCGCGTAAGGGACGGAGACCGCAGCAACAACCATACACTTCCACTGCCCTCCCGCATTCGCTTGAACAGCCATTCTCTACGCTTTGCCTCCTATCTCCACCGTATTGGCCGTGCTTCCAATTCTTCTTGGTCTTTCGAACAGTGATGCTCTCTCCCCGGACCTCCCCAGCTGATATTTCAACAGGCTTACCCTTCAATTTGGCCCATCACCTCATAACCCCAAACTAAGCTTGCGGAAAACCAGGGTCGCTCGCATGCTTCGGCCAGCGCCTGGAATGGCTTCATCAATAGAATAATGACCCACCGTCGTTGTGGGATAAAGTTAAAGAGTTCATTAGGGAAAATAAGTATCTCAGAGGTGCGATCAATCAATTCACACCTCAACCCGCCAACCCCCTCTCACCTTTGGCTTGCTCTTGTACCCGTAGAAAGTGCCATCCTCGCGCAGTTTGAAATAGCGGCGTCGCCAATTCTTAATATGCTCCCCTCTCTTCATCAGCCAGCCCTCCTTGATCACGGTGCGGGTGAGGGGCAGGCGTCTGCGTTGGACAGCGTAGGCGTAGGCCAAGGAGGTGGCCGAAGCCCCCGCCGCCGCCCCATGGTGCATCGGTTGGGGAGCGATGAAGGCGTCGTTCACCATGTGATGGTGGTGATGCTGCTGCCCGCCGCTGCTGCTGCTCGGTCCCCCAGCCCCGGAGTACATATCGAACATGGCCGACTGGCCAGCTCCAGTTGGGGTGAGCACACAGCTGCCGGCCTGATCCCCGTTGGGGGCAGCCGAAATAGCGATACCGCTCGATTCCCCGTATGCGCCGGCCTCCATCTCCATGGGTTCGCTGTTTATGTCCATTGCCAGATAGATCTACAGAGCAACATGGATCGGTGTGCAAATAAACGAGCTGCTGACCAGAGTTTGTAAAAATTAAATTCAGTGCAGAAATGCATCCAATCACTGAATTGATTGCTGAAAATATAAATAAACTGCAATTAATTGAATGTGGGAAAGAAAATTTATAAACTAATTCTTGAACAGATCATGATGGTCCCGCTTGAGTATTTCCAAGCGACTATTAAAGTAGGAGGGTGCTGAATAAGCACATTTCGTTTTACAGACGATATAGACCTCATCGCAGGAACCAGAGAAGAGCTTGCAGACTTGACCAATAGACTTTCAAGATACAATAGCGAGAAGATATGCCATGGAAATAAGTACTGAGAAAAGTAAGGAGATGCACAAACGATGTACACACTGAAGACCACACAACCGAACCATCGATCTTCATGGGTGGAAATAAATTAGGAGAAGTCAACACGTTCCCATACCTCGGATCAACTATAAACCAGAAATTAAGAGAAGATTAGCTATAGCCATGGGACAATTGATAAGACTGAATAAACTCTGGAACTATAAATTCATGAAACATAAAGACGAAGGGAAAACTACTAAAATCACTCATTAAATCTATTGCACTGTATGGCTGCAAGTCCTGAACCTATAATACCAAACTGGTAAGAAAATTTGAAACATTCGAAATGCGATGTTTCTGAAGGCTGCTCGGATTCCAATGGAAACAAAGACTAAAAAATGCTTAAGTAAAAGAAAGATTGCAAAATGGTGCTTGGAAAATATGAAGCAGTAATTGAGACCATGCAGATAAAAACATGACCTGACATATTCTCATCATGTATGTAGGTTGGTCCATTTGTATATATACTGTATATATAGCAGTTGCCACATCTATCCGATTTCATCTATTATTTAGCATACTGTCATGATTTTTTATAATACATAATCTAAACGATCAAGTTCAGATCTGGTGATTTCATAGAAATTAGAAATTCATGTATAAAATGACTAAATTAACAAAAGGCGCAACTATCTAAAGGTGATTTAAAAAATTGGACATTCTACTTAACCCATAATTGCAGAAACAACATAGTTAACTCAAGGTTGCCATTAATAGTTCTTAATAGTTTTTTTAAAATATTGACTTTTGATAGCCTATTCCAATTTAAGTCTAGTATAATTTCTAGTATCTTGTTAATAATAATTTGCAATATTTGGTGCAAAATTATTTTTAACAATGTAAAAATTTATAAATAATCCTGTGTTATTATTGTTATGTTAACTTTACTAAGAAATGACTATTTTTAAAATAATTCCTAAATAATTAAAAAACAGAAAATCTAGCTTATTTTAAAATCTAATATGTGTAATGATACAAACATTCTATTTTAGTTGTAAATTAAGCAACAGTACTATATATTTTTGATTCTATATACCATAAATGAAATTTATTAATTATTAGTTCATAATGTTTGTTATAAAAAATAAATAATTGGGAATTAAACAACACGAGCAAGTTACAAGCTTTTTATATGATTTATCATTTCTTTACCATATATTTATACCTATATCTTCAATTTATTTTTTTTAATTTAGAATTTAATATTATACAAAATTTCTATAGATTATTAATATTACAGATATATAGAGTACATAAATTATACTAATTTTTTAAATACTATAATTATAAATTAAGAAAAATGTACTGTATATCAATTTCAATTATTTATATATAAAAATGGTACATATCATATAATACAGTATATATATTATAATTACCATAGAACCAGGTTATAGTAAACTCGAGGGGGCTAGACAATAAGTTTATTATATCCAAAAGGTCATTATGTCATAGTTTGTTAAATATATAACTGGTTCTTATATTTATTGTATTATTATTATTTTTCTTGCCAAGTTAGTAATCATGCTATACTAGCATTTTCTGAAAATTCATACACAATGTATTTTGACATTAGATTGCATGAGTGTAGCTAGCTATGAATCAACCAAGTCAAATGGACTAAAAATATATTTTTGGTTAGGAAAAAATAAGGTTATTAAATAGGTAAACTTACAAACCTGGCAATTGTTCCCAAACCGAAATGCTGGAATGTGCTAATGTGAATCTGGTTGAAAATCATGTTGAATACTCCTATTGAATTAGCATGTTTCTTTCATTTTCAATCACATGCAGATGCAGCTTTCCTCCAGAAATGAAGAATGCATATTATGCATCGTATTTCACTTAGTCAAAACTTAACCAGATAACATTATGATTGTTATATTCTGTTTCACTATAATGTGGATATTCCTAATCTGAACAGACTAAAATATAAGCAAGGTTTTGCAAAGAAAAAGTGAATCTGGCTTCACAGCAAGTCAATTGAAGAAACCATACTTGTCAATGACAATTAAAATATAAATTATGAGCTTTTGACTACACCATATATTTTAATTTTGATTGACAAGTGTGGTTTTTCATATGATAAGCAATATTTGCCTGATGATACTTTGAGAAGTGTTGACTGAACTATGTCAGTTGGCTCATGCTCACGTGAGAAGAACTTTTCAGCATTAATGTTCAAGTGTAGATGCAGAGGAATGTAAAAAGGAGCTTTTTAAGTCTCCTACAATTTAAACAATCTCTGATCCACATATGGTTAATCAAGGCTAAATGGTCTAGTACTGTGAAATGTAGTTATGTAAAAATTGCCATACATATAGATAAATTTTTATTGGACACAATTTCTGCCTTGAGAGTAACAATGTAAATATGGATTAGAAGTGCACCTGTACAGTTTTGATACCTTTTCAATTTTAATTGTCTAAAAATTAATAACTTTTTGTATATCTATATAAATTATCAAGAATACTATGTTTAACTGCCTTTCCTCTTAGCTAAGAAAATCACTATTTGATAAACTTTTGTTCTTTTTACTATTTGGGTGAAATAGACAATATTTAAGACCATTAATTGCCTGTTTTATTAAATCTCATTTGACTCAATGGCAAAAAAATATTTCTATGCCCATGGATTATGGTCTATGGAAGAAAATTTTTAAGAATAATTTTTAAATTCTAAGATCCAAATTTTCTAAATATTTATAATATTTTCTAATTTTTTAGAAATACAATACAGAGTGGCCTACAATTCACACATTAAGAATTGCTGCAGAATGCTGTGTTTTATTTCACCAGATTTCGTAAGAAGCATCATTGGGAATTTGACTACACGCCTCCAAATTTGCTATGATAATGGTAGACATCATTTTGTGAATATTTATTATGAATTTTTTATACTTTGATTTGTATTTATAATAGTTACTCATTGATGTGGGACATTTTGGCCATCCTGTGACCTGTATATATGTAAATTGAATAAGGAAAATGATTTAAATAAGAATAAAAATACAAATGCTATGAAATTCATATAATTGTTGGAACATTTTCAAGTATATCACATAATCTTCAAGAGTAAATTAAAATTGAAAGTAATCAAATGTTACAGTAAATAATAAATATGTGGAATTTAAAAGATAGAAGAAAATCTAAAAATACTTTAGAAAAAAAGAAACACCTTGATTAGCCAACCGAGCATTCAATTTAGGTTGGCTTTTTTATTATGAAGATCAACATAACTCTTACAACTTGTTAAAAATTTATAGCTATTGATAAGAATTGGAATACTGAAAGCAAGTTAATTAGGTGGTCCCTAATAAAAATAATATCAAAGTTTTGTAATTTATGCTCCTTTATCCTCTTGTCAATGTGGCATTTTTGTCTTACCAATGTAAGATAGGTCAGGATCAACTTGACACAAAATTTGTCAACCATATTAGACTTCAAGGATTTGGGAAATCTATAGACTATACTTATGCAAGAATACCTCTAAATTCTAAAACTATGAAAAATAATATTAACAGGCTTAGAAAGGTGATGCTTATATAAATTACAAAGAGCTTTTTGAAAGAGGATTTCCGAAATAAGGAATTAAATTGTAATATAGTTAACTCAATATTCAGAAGATAAGGAATAAAATTACCAAATTTGGGATCAAAAAAGGACTTAAGACTTTTTCTTCTTCTTCTAAGTTCTGTCAAGTCGTTTCCGGCTCCTGGTGACCATATGAATGAAGTCCCTCCATCCCACTTTGTCTTCTGCCTTCCTAGCCAGGTCAATCAGGCTCGTGTTGGTGTCTTTGGATATACAGTCCATTCATCAAAGTTGTGGCCTGCCACATTGAAGTATTCCTTCAGTCATTCCTAGCATAATTGACTTTTCTAAGTTATTTCCCTCTCTGCAGATAATGTGGCCAAAATAACTGAGCCGGGTCTTTAACATCTGACCATTGAGAGAGTTGGGTTGAATTTCTTCTAAGACACTTTTGTTGGTTCTTCTCTCAATTCATGCAACTCTGAGGATTTTGCACCAAGCCCAAAGTTCAAAGGTGCTGATTCTTTTCCTATCTGCTTTTGTCATTGTCCATGATTTGCTACCATAACAGACAATAGGGAAAATGAGGGGTTTGACTATGAGTTTCTTTGTGGCCTTTTTGATGTTTTCATCCTTCTAAATTTTTTTCAATCTCATCATGGCAGACCTCCCCATTGCTAGTCTGCATCTTATTTCAGAATCTGACTTGCAGACCTTTGTCAATTTCGATCCTAGAAAAACAATCTCATTTACCATTTCCACACCTACTCCATCAAGTGTAAACTCTGTCATTAATTGCAGTTATCAGGAATTTCATTTTGTTCACATTGAGGTATAATCCACATTTTTCGCTCAGTAATGTTTCTAGGCCTATTCTAGTTTCAGCCAGCAGAGACATATCGTCAGCATACCTCAGATTGTTGATTCTAAGACCTCTGATTCGAAATTCCTTCTTAAAGTTTATCAAGATTTTCTGATATAATAATGAATTCCCCATAGAGATTAAAAAGATAGGGTGATGGGATACAACCCTGCATGACTCCCTTTCCTATAGCGAAACCAAAATTAGTTCTAATACAAGCTTTTTGATCTTCGTAAAGGTTTTTTTAAAAGAAGATGGATAAGATGTTCCAGGATGCCCATTCTCCTGAGGATGTACAAAGAAAATCATGATCAACATAATCAAATGCTTTACTGTAGTCTATGAAACAAATGTAGTTAGCCTTATTCTTATTCCTATATTTTTCCATAATTCTTCTGATGTTGCAGATATGATTATGTGTTCTACCTTTTTTAAATACTGTCTACTCGCGGGGAATTTTTCTATCAAGGTGACTTTCCATTAGGTGGTGAATAACTTTCAGAAAAATTTTACTGCAGTGAGAGATAAGTGCAATAGTCCTATAATTAGAACATTCTCTGGCACTGCCTTTTTTATAGAGGGGTATGTAAATCGATTGTTTCCAGACTTCAGGCCATATCTTGGTGTCCCAAATTTTTTGACATAGCTTGGTCAAAATTGCCTGGTGCCTTATCAGTGGCCAATTCTTTAATAGCTTGTCTCACTTCTGCCTCCGTTACTTCGGGTTCATCTTTATATGCTTGTACTATGAACTATGTGTGCATTCTGTTGTCTTTTTCGTATAGTTTTTCAGTGTATTCTTTCCATATATACTTGATATTTTTTTCTTTGGTTAAAGTGGTTTCAGTGCTATCGACAATCGTTAATGACTCCAATTCAATTTGAGAATTCATTCGACTTAAGATACCTGTTAAAAAATAGAGGATAGCCATTCAAGCTAAATATACTTTTAAGATTATTGGCGCTTTTTCGGTAGTTCCCCCATATTTATAACAAACCATATATATATATATAACTGTAAAATAATAACCTTGAAGAGCTATCATTAGAATTTATTAATAAATGTGTCAGACTGTATAGTCATTAGTGGAAAGAAATGTTAGTGTATTTAAACCAAAGTGTTGAAATATTAACTGTATTTGCTTTAGTTTGCTTGTCAGCTGCCCTGGCCATATTTGGTTTGAAAATTTTTTTTCTTTTAAGTTCCGTCAAGTCATTTTCGGCTCCTGGTGACCATATGAACCAGCTTCATTTAGGCAATAATATAAACATCTATTTATCTAAATATACTAACATTTTTTTTCACGTAACTCTAATGATATCTCTACAAGGTCATTTTTATATGGTTATTTATATGATTTATTATGAATGTGGGGGAACTACCGCAAAAGTGCCAGTCAAAGTTTTCAAGTTGAATAAATTACAAAAGATCTAAGTCTAAGTAAAAAACAATATATAAGACTAGTAATAAGAACTTATATCTAACTAATCCCTTTGGAATAAAGTACTATTTCGGAGGACATGTCCTCTGAAAATATTTTTGTTATTGTGAATTTCATAACATGAATTGGAGAAAGATATGTAAATTATTAACCAAAGACAAAATGCTGATTTATACTTATAGACCATAAGTATAAATCAGCCTTTTTGTCTTTGGTTAATAATTTATATATAATAATTAATACAATATTAATATAAATTTCATAGCAGGATTCCAAAATTTCACAGCATTGCTGGCATTATGACCATGACTGAAATAAATTTATTCTAGAGGCAGAAGGGACTGTGTGAAAGTGATACTGATAGTGATAAGACACATAGCATTCAGAGATGTTAAAATCAAATTACTAAAAGTAAGTTTCTTTCTAAAAACTGAGCAGATAAATTTAAAATGGTTTTCAGAAATATTAATAAAAGTATCTAAAAAGATCAACTGGTACCCCCAAGCTTACAAATAAATTTTAGTTTAAAACACTGTTGATAAAAGATCAGAATGACTTATTTCTAAAGATACAAAACTAAAAGTTAAAATGTCATCAACATATCTACAATATAAAATTGGTGAAAGTTATGTTTAGCCACTTCATCTCATAATTTTTAGATCTATATAGTCATTGATTTAAAGTAGATATTTAATATTTGCATAAATTATAACCATTCTGCGATTTTTCTCGTTTCATTTGTCAATATATGACAATATTTAATAACGAATAGCAAACAAAGTTATACACATGGCATGAGAGAAAAGATCATAAACGGCCCGGTCCATTTTGGTTGAGTCAATCCTAAACGGCCCGCTCGAACAGGTAATAAACGGTCTTACTGTGAGTATTCAACTTTTCAAGAAAATTATAAAAACACGATCAGTTTCTAAAATTTGAAATATGCGCGTACATTTATTTTGTCTTAAATTTAATTCACCGTAATAAAAATCAGAATTAACAATAAAAATAAAGTCTCAGTAGTCTGACAGCTATATCAAGCTACTTAGAGATTTGCTTAAATATGAGATTTTAATAAAGTGACATCATTGAGATCTATTTATGATACCGATGAAACTTATTTCTATTGTTGATTTTAATTTCTCTCCTAGATGTGAGTTATGATTTTTCTGAGTTAATTATCTCTTCAAAATCACATCATCGATTCATATACAATTGATGCCAATACTAATTATCTTCAAAGTATAAAATAGATACCATATTGATATATTACCTTTTTGCTACCTTATTGCCTCCAATTTGCTATGCACCGACCTTTTTTACTTGTGATATTAATATTATAAATTATTATTTATGCCGATACATGCCTAAAAGTAATGTACGCAGGATAGTATATCAAAATATTTCACTCCATAGTTATATTTCACGGAGAAGTGCCCGAAGTATAAAACATTCCTTGTAATATTGAGGTGGACCTCAAACAATAACCTCCAAACGTTGTTAAATCCTTCCGCCAGTTGAGGTTGACCTCATCCTCAAAATCAATGTCCTAAAAACAACTACGTTTTAGAAGAAGACTAAAGGAATGTTCATATATTCATCGAGCTTCCTCAACGGTCATCACTTTCATACATTTCGATTATAGAATTACATGACAGCAGTGGCGGACTGGCATAAAAAACGGCCCAGGAAATCTGATTTATGCGGCCCAAACCCCAATTATCGTTCGACCAAAATAAAAATCATTTATCACCATCTGATCATGACCATGATCTAATATGTATATTATTTCAAGTATATATTTCAAGGCCTAGTTCTACCACATGCAGCTTCATGGCAATTGCAAATAAGGCCATTCTATAGTGTAATTTTATATAGGAACACGGAAAAAGCACCACATTACATTATATATAAAAATAGAAAATATTATTACAAACGATATATGATATATAGACTAAAAACAATACAGTAGATAGTGTGTATTAAGTATACTCTAATATACAGGCCTAGTGGCCTATATACAAACAAACCATGTCACCACGATGGACTAAAGAATATCCATATCTTGATGATCCAACACTTTTCAGATTATAGCAGTCTTCATGAACCTGTTGAGGAGCTGTGGTCTCTTGCCACTCACTGACCGACGTTGAAAGATTCTATTTTATCTAATGACATGACAGTGAAGTCCAGGATGATGTGTGTAAGAAAAACTGCAAAGAGTGTGTGCCATGTGTCTTTCAAGTTCTTTTACAGTATAATTTGTACACGAAGTCCTATTATAATGTATTTTTGACTTATAAGTTATTATTGACTCTATCGCTATAATTCTGTTGAAAGATTCCTTTGCCGAATGGATGGGTTGATCAGCTGTCAGTTCGCTCGCCATTTTTTTATTCTTAGGAACGCGCATCTCCGAAAGTTCCATTTGCATAAAAATATGCGTATGTCCAACATCATCTAGCCTCTCGTTTACAGCCTCAATAAAAACTACTGTACACGATTCCAATTTTCGTCAAAGTTTATTGAAAAGCTCCGCAATTGTTCAACAGTAGTGGAGACTAGCATACGGTAGGCCTGAATATGGTCCAATCCAGAGGTTTGCAGATACTCCGAAAGAGGTGTTGTCTGCATAAAAAATTGTAAATATATCTGAAGAGTTAAAATAGTTTCTAATTTCAAGAAGGATTGTAGAAGTCCGTCAGCCTCATATATCGAGTGTTTGGTTTCTGTCCTGCAGCTGTAGACAAAGACGGTAACAACTCCACAAACAAACTGTCCATCAACACGTCATCATCAGTTCTGAAAAAACCAAAAATAGCATTGAGGGCCTTAATTATCTTTAGCCCACCATCGCGTCTCACCAATAAGTTGGAGCCGCCGTTTTAGCTGTTGCTCGGCACAGGACTTAAAGTTCTTCACGCCAGTAATCCATACGTAGGACGATAAAAAAGCAGCACATGTATTCAACAATCCAAAAATATTAATGGATGATGTAATTGATGAAGTAGCATCTTTCATTACAAGATTTACCACACGTGTATATATATGATTTCGGGATGCCTTTTCCAGCCAAGCTGTGAACTGCCCAGACATATTGTATTATAGCGGCAGAGCCGGCGCAGACCACCCCCCGAAGGTGGAAGGGTCCCATAATGGTTAATTGTGAAACGCCGCATATACTGTAGGTGTAAAAGGGACCCACGTACTAATGCCTCATTGGTTATGGGGGGGGGGTTACAGAGGCGTGCGCCGGCTCTGACTAGCAACACCATCTGTGATATCAGAGATGCAATTCTTTATATCAAGACCATTAGACAGTAACAGGTTTTTTAATAAAGTGAACGTGTCTTCTCCCGTTCCAGAATGGCTTTCAACAAATGCTAGCAAATGTTCATGAACAGTGTCAGAGACATATTTTGGATGCATGAAGCCGAAGTGCTGTGCTTTAAAAACACTCCCGACAGTGGGGCAAATGACCCACCATTTTAACAGTATAAAAATTCCTTGGCAGCGCCCCAAAGGCACAGGGCCCAAGGCTCCCGAAGGGCCAGTCTGCCACTGCTGCATGACAGTATGAGATGCATTAAAGCGCATATATTACCAATTAATTAAGGAGAATGATGCGGTAGACTGCCCAAATCCAGTCCATGATTACTATTAACGAGAATTTGTCACGATGTGGTATTTCATAGGAGCTACGTCTTCTTCCAACGTTACATCAATTTGAATAATTACAATATATACTGTAATATATAATTATAAGAAACGTGTTAGTCTACAAAATTCTCCGTTATTAGAACGACACTTTACTATCATATTATTTTCTGCTGATAAGCTCCTGCTGTAAAATGGATAACTAAACATATTAAAATATCTTCCTTGTACAGTAGATTAAAATTTGAAATAAAAATGTTCTGATAATTTTGATTACATTTACTTTTGATTGATTGTTATTTTAAAAAATCGTTATAATTTTTCAATTAAATAACTTTTTAATAAATTTTGAAGAGTCAGTATTTTTAATGATATATTGAACTTTAAATACGTTTTCTTTCTTTATTTCCTTAGTTATAACTTATAAATCATATTTTACTTATAATCTATTAAAATAAGCGAGATGTAAGTGTATGTATCAGTGAGAACGCTTTCACGGAAAGACCGCTTGACCAAATTGCTTGAAATTTCATGTGTAGCTGCGCATTTACAGTGCCGAGGACATAGGCCAGGTTT
>JAUYWV010137147.1:0-10781 GCA_032274565.1 Nematoplana nigrocapitula
TCCGGGGCATTCATCCCTGCAGGGCAATGAGAAGGCCGATGCTCTTGCCAAGGCCGGTGCCTCCTCTGCCGCTATTGCCCCAATCACTTTCTCTGCCTCCTCTTCTTATATCCACCACTCTCTTCTTTCTCACTGGCGGTTATCACTTTGCAATATACTTTTCGACAGACATATTCCAATTGATGAGCTTCTCTTTCCCCGTTCTACCCGTTGCGGACTCCACCCTTCTTGCCTCTTACTTCCATCGGATTAACCTGCCCGATTCCCACTCTTTCCCTTCCTGCAGTGAAGACCAGAAGGATCTTTCTCACCTTCTCTCTTGCCCCTCATCTTCATGGCCTCCCTTTGCCATCTTTGATGAGACGGTGAGCCTTCTCGACCTTTGAAGGCGGCCATGGGGAGTTGCCCGGTTGCTGGGCCTCGGCGGCTCTCGCTGCCCCCCCCCCATCCTACGGAATGGGCTAGGTAGGTAACCAAACAAATAAATACTGAAGAAGCTGCTTTGGAATATTCTTGGGCCAACCACGAGTAATGTAGCGTATCAGAGTATCTATAGCTCCCTCAAGGAAGAGATACGTTTCAACAAACAGTCAGCACCGTTGAACTCATGCAGAGAATAAACCGTAGAAAGGTTAACAACCGGAGCATTCACCTTCCCTTGAGAAGAAGCAAGACGGGATAATGTGCCGTTAAATGCACCGCTTTGTCTGGAATATGAATTACTCTGTAATCGTAGGCTCTGAGAGTGATTGCCCATCTCTGAAGACGAGCAGAAACGCGATCCGGAACGGACGTCGGTCGAAAAATAAACTGAAAAGGTTAATGATCAGACAAAATGGTGAAAGATTTACCAGCAATGGACGAATGGAAGTTATTCACCGCTCCAACCAAAGCCAGAGCTGGAGTAGTAACTCGACTACCCAGCCAAACTATCTCTGACTGCTCAGAATCGTGGGACCGAACAAAGTCAATGCCTTGGATCGAAGAATCTGCTGTGATGAAAAAAGTCGAATAATATCGTAACAAAGGATAGCACCATTTTCAATAAAATCTATTGTAGGAGCGAACGAAAAATCTTTGTGTGAACTTCAGTCTAATTCCAACGCACATCTTTATTAAGCAAGTGATACAACGGCTGAGCGATGCCTGAAAAATTTGGACAGAATTGTGTGTAATGCCTGAATGTACAAAGAGCACTTCAAAGCTCGTCCATGTTTTGGGAATATGAAATCAGATCTGAGACTCTCTATCCTGTCTGTATGTGGAAGTAAACGACCATCGTTTAGCAAGAATCCAATATATCGAGTGAAGACTGAAAGTATTTTCACTTTTGTTCGTTGATTTTAGAATTAAACTTAACCAAGTATTCCTTCACCTGACTCAGAATCTGCTCATGACTGGAATGATCTGAACTCCCAATAATTATATCATCTTGATACGCAGCGACACCTGGAATATCCTTCAGAACCTGATCAATAATCTCCTGGAAAATAAAAGGAGCTGCACTGACTCCGAACTAAACTTTCGGTACGCGAAATTTGCCTTGAGTGTGTTGATATTGACAAATATAATGTTTTTATCACACTAGTGGTCATAAAGTTTGAATAAAAATAGCGAAGAACTATAATATTAATAATTGAATACATTACATTTATTTCAACATACTTATTTGAAAGTAGTATGAGGCTTTTAGGAAATATTTCCGTGGTGGACAGATAGGACATTCCGGGAACATTCGCAAACATTAAAAGGACGTTCAGGGGACATAGTTGGCGACGTTCCCCGAACGTTCTGAGAACTATCCTGACTACTTGGTTAGACCAGGATTTAAAAATGATTGCTGCTGTAACGAGTGTCAGTAGAGTATAGCAGCAAGAAGTTAATTCAGCTTACATAATATATATATAATATCACTCAAGACATGGATGTGGATTGCCAGTGTACAATATTAATATATGGGACGGCTTTATAAGAACAACGGGATTAAGCCTCTTTTTCATTTTGAAGGAGAGGTTATTAATAGATGTTAAGGTAATTTTAATCGTTTTTTATTATTGTGGATTTGTTTAGACAGTAAAGTTTTCTAAAGTTGCGTGAAATATCTAAGGAAAATATGTGTTGTAAGTTCCTTTATTTCTGTATCACGCCCTACATGTATATTTACCAACGAGCATTATTTTCCATAATATTCACATGCCGCGTTGTTCTGCAGAAGCAATAATGACATTTGTATGCGATGCTTATCCAATTATGTCTAACTTTTCCCCCGAAAATTAACGTTTGTACCCTTACGTATAATATGTTAATAGGCTATTGTTACCATTTGATAATAATAACGTTTTAATCATTTTTTTATTCTGAAACTTTAAAACCATTTTCTCGAAATAGTTTAAAAAATGGATACAGTCAAGAAATCTTTTTAAAACACTGCAGTTTGGTCAAGTTTTCGACTTTTGACTAGCTTTTTTCTGATAGAATCGATCGTAATTTTCTGATTAATACGACCATGTAGCTAACTCCAAAATTTCAAAAAAATATTTCAGCCCGGTGTTCTAATAAAAGCGTCCCATATTATTATGACAATTTTTAATGGAGTCGATGCTCTTACATCTAAGTACTATATTTAGTATTTCTTCGATTCGTTGATTTTTCGACCTAAGTACGAATTTGTTGTTTATTTGTTTACCACTGTTGTTATAAACCATAAAGTGCATTGGATCATCTTTCATGTGTTGATGCTATGAATCAAATTTTATGCAAATATGAAGAGTCTTTCTTTAGTTTTAGCAAATGTATTTGTTACATTAATGACACCGGGAAATTAATAGTGCATTTCTCAAAGAATAAGAATTTCGCATTGTAGGGACTATATCTTATAGGGCCTATACACTATAGAACCGCATTTGTTTTTTGCTTTATGTACAATTTCGAATACTGTTTTGTCATTTGTATAAAGTTATGATTTGAATTCATGATGTTTATATAATGCAAAGGATGAGATGGGTCGTTGGTTTGAGGCAAAGTCTATTGAAGCTATGGCTCTTTATACTAAAGTGAATGGGAATATAACAGAAATAATGAATACGACTTTTTATATATATTTTACCCTGTCTGATATATTAGTGTATTTTTTTATCCGAAAACAATTAATTATCATTATTTAGTTGTTTCAGAACCAACGTGCTGAGAAATGGAAGCTTACTGAGCCTAAATTGAATTGAAACAATGCGCTCAACTGATGATTTAATAGTGTGTATGTGTTTTATTTTACTAGCGTTTTTACGGATTCAATAAATTATACAAAAATTGTTCATGTGCGAAGTTTATTTTAATGAATATAATCACAATGTTGACCTTCATTTACCTTTTTCATTGGCTAATAATTTCTGGCGGACTATTTATATTTTCTTTCCTGCTTTTACTGTTTTAATATGGATAGGTACTTTTGCATCTGTATGGTTTCTATGAATAGTGTAAAATGTCTTGCCTAATTCTATATCTAGAGTTACGAAGATGTATAATTCTTACAAAAAGTGGTCAGTGATCACCTGGTCGGGATTCAACTCAAGTCAAGGCCTCTTTGGAATAAAGTACTGTTTCGGAGGACATGCTCTCTGAAAATAATCATTTGCTGTGAATTTCACAGCATAATTTGGACAAAAGTATGTAAATTATTAACCAAAAATGCTGGTGTATACTTAAAATAAATAAATTTCAAGATTTTAGTACAGCAAAGATTCCAAAAAGCAAAATTTCACAGCATTTTTGGAAATATGTCCATGACTGAAATAAATTTATTCCAGAAGGGAGTCAAGGTGGTTTGCAGAAGTCCACATCATCTTTTTTATTCAATTTTGTAATACATCCAGTAATGTTGACATATATATTGCAACATGAAATTATTTGAAAGTATATATAATTATAATAATAATATATACTAATAATAATATAATATTGAATAATACTAATAACTAATAATAATATAGCTTAGTTAGTATACAAATATATGTTTTAGGCTAACTCCAAGTATTCTGTATTTTCTCCACTTCACTCTTCATCAGTTTGTTTTTCTCATAATTAAGTATGATTTTTGCTTTGTTAATTATTGACGCAATAGCAGACTCTTGTCTCTTCATTGTAGCAAACTCTGTATAAACTTGACAATAGTCTTTGGCTTTGGCAGTGTTTTGTATGCTATTCTGATTTTTTAATTTTTAATTATCTTTGCTTGTTATTTGTAGCTTATTTCCTGTGGCTAATACTTATTTTGGGAGCAAAAGTTACTAAAAAAATATTATTCTAAGTGAAAGATAAATTAACCACTAAGATAAGATTTAGGAGAAGATTTCAAGCGATAAACTATGAGTTAATCAATATGATAAGTTAAATAGAATTATACTATTTGGAAAGGGAAAATTCAAACAAACGAGTTAAAGGGGACAAGTTAATTCCATTCCTTGTTAACTGATCTCTACTATACCTTTTTATATTTAATTTCATCATAATTCCATTTAATTTGGTCGCTGAGACAGCCTACACTGAAATTGTCCATTTCATTTGGTCATGGTACCCTCGCTGAGAAAATTGTCCATTTAAATTGGTCAATGCTGGCGCATCAAGAGAAAAGTCCATTAATTTAGTCAAAGTTTCATTTTGGTCTCACCTATTTTTTCAAACCAGCTTTGTATGCTTTTTATATACTGTACTATATATGAAATTGACTGGACTGAGCGTCGAACAGATGAATGAGGTGTCAATGCAGAAAACTTGATAGCACTGAGTCATTATAGAAGCCACAAAAATGACGCCAACTGCTGTGATAGACTTCACATACATGAAATAAGTAACAAGCTGTGAAGGAAATTTGACCGGCGGTAAAAATCAAAGAATTTTGTCTAAACGCATCTTAAGTTTAAATGCAGCTGTTTTCACTTAAAATTTAAACTACAGCCATCCAAAACAAAGACGTAGAATTAAATGAAATTTGTATGCACATGTGAAAAGATAGTGCATATATAAATTTAAAATGTTTATATATCAAACAATAATTATACACTTTATCATTAGAAAAATTTCTACAAATGAAATGTAAGCAAAATGGTGTACTGATCTCAATTTATCAAAATAAATTAATATATTAACCAAAATGAATGAAGTTGACCAAATTCAATGGAACTATATGTGCAGATACACTCACGCATAGCACGTGGACCAAATTAATTGGACAAATTTTAACGGCATAGCATTTTTCGTGAGCTCGATGACCAAATTAAATGGACAATTTCAGCATAGGCTGTCTCAGCGACCAAATTAAATGGAATTATGATGAAATTAAATGTGAAAAGGTGTAGTATATATATTATATATTACATATATTATATGTAATAATATGCAATTAATTAAACAAGACAATACTAAATAATATTCTCAAATTTGATATATATTTAACACATTTTTTATATATAATATATTAATTACTTGAAAATATTGATATATTTAAATGAAATAATTAATAATACTTCAAGTTTACTTCCTATTAATAATATATTTATATAATAATTTCAATTTATCTAAATTTAATTTATTTTTATATTTTTTTACTAAACATTAATGTATTTATATTTTTATAAAATATAAAATTTAAGTAACAGTTATTTATTTTTGCAATATTTAAGAAATTAAATTAGCATTATTATAACATAATTCACACCTACTTAATGTTTTTAACCTAGCTCTTAGCTTAAAACACCTATTAATATATTTTACAAGGGAATAGACATAAAATAATTATTTTTAGGCATATAAGACAAATAGCTATTAGTCAGTTACTAACTACTAAGAAAATCAAATCATGACAATGCTACCATAGATATTTCTGAGCTATGTTCACATGTTATCATATACCCTTAACTAATATTTATATAGTATTCAATATGCATTTATTATATTTTTTAATATATATTACAATAATCTAGTAATGTTAAATTCATATATAAAATTAGCATATTGCAAAACAAAGCTATATATTTTTGTAAAAGGACTAAAATATCTGATATTTTTTCAATAAAAATTGAAATTAGTTATATTTATAACTGATATTAGATTAAAATAAATTATTTAACTTTTTACTCTAATTATTAATTTATAAGTTTAATATTTTTGTAGTAACACAATATTAGTATAGATTTAATGATAAATATTATAACTATTATTTTTTAGTTAATACCAATATCAGTTATAGTAGATATATAATTATTAAACATTTATAGATGGTAATAAAATGATGTGTTAGTGCAATAATATTTGTTATATTTTATATTTGGATATATGATATTTCAATTAATCTGAAAGTCAAAGGGAAAATCAATATAAGTGCAATAGGACTATGTTTAATAAAAATATTTTCACAATGTTATTTACAATTTTTATAGGATACTTGGTTCACAAAGTCAACATACATATAGTAAATATATAAATAAATGTATTTTAGATTGGTGCACTGGAAGTACAAAAATTTTGTTTGAGAGTTAATATATTTTAACATAATAAATATAAACATGAAATATAAACAGCTTTTTTATTTGATTAAAATTAGTTTTTACCATTTTTATCATTTACCTTATTATAATTGAATGGTTGACTAATGGTTTTATGAGTTTTTTTTATAAAAAATGACTTTCTTTTAAATATTTAATTACAGGTCTTTTGAATCTTATTCCACTTACAAGCCAGGAAACAAGTTTACTCTATGTCATGTGCAAGCAATTTTCAGGCATGGGGCTCGCACCCCATTTCACCATATCCAAGGATCCTTCTTTGAGGAAGTGAGCTAAATGATTGGTGTAACAGAGAATATTGTTATTGTTAATTTTGTTTATTAGCTGAACTTTTTTACTAAGAAATGTCGTGTAATGCCACTTTATCAAGTAGATTTTAATATGCATGTAGATAAGGTGGTATGAACAGAAGTCTACATGAAACTAATTGAAGGTCTAATTGAGGTCTTTGTCTTCATCTCACTCAAGTTTATTCTTACTGGTGATCATATTTTGAGTATAAAATATTAGCTGTCCTGCATATGTTGGCTGCTCCAGCTAAAGATCTTCATTGCAGCAAGATGATGAATGCTAATTGGTTGGAGCTGGCTATTGGATATACTGTTATATCTACTTCAGTAGAAGCAACATTGCGATTTTAGAACATGTCATGTGCAGCTAAGCATATCTCAATCACATGGCATTTGTAAATGGAGAGAGAGAGAGACACATATTAATATGATTTTATTTTTCTAAGATGAAGAAGATGAGCACATAGTAAGTAAGAGGCAAAGGTTCATCTAATATAGTTCTAATAGATTACAATAAATTTGTCTTCATGCCTTAAAAAGCATTTATTTACAACTGTCATATAACCGAAATGCTACTGTAACGGGTGAAAAATGTTGTCAAAGCTTTTTTCACCGATGAAGACAAATTTGTATACTTGTATTATTGCAAAAACAACATTTATGTATGTACACTTCGTTGAAATATACAGGATTTTGCCCTATTTAATGAAAAATAGTGTTCTGAGTGAAACAATATTTACTATGTATGTACTACTTACAAGCCAGATAACTAATTAGTACTACATTCCGGAACTGTTCGATGGGAATTTTTTTTGGGTATAAAATTATAACTATCGTCTCTTGTATATTTTAATTAGTCATATATAATAAATTAGTTACTTACATACTTTAATTTTGAAGAGACGAACCTCTGTCTGTCTTTTACTAACTTACTGATAATGAGAGCTCTCTCAGTATGGCTGCCAGAGCTGGATTGTCACCCATGCTTTTGAAATGAAAATTAGTTTAAAGATTGAAAGATAGTTAACGGAATGTGTTAAAGAAATACCGAGAAGAGCCTGGATGGATGACTGGAAGGAATGGAGTGGAGTAGACACGGGTGAATTAGTGAGACGAAGATGATAAACCTGGAAGCATAAGCTGCTGATTTCCGATTTTCCCCCCATGTATTGCTTAGTCAGAAGTATTTTTTGGTGAAATTTATTAGTAGTAAATCCGTTCTGTACATATTTTATTACTTTCGCCAAGTGCATGTTTCATCCTTGACAAAAAAGTATGGCATTTTTAGAATGTTTTCGCTTTCAAGTTATCTAAAGGATAATTGTGTTTTATGCTACCTGTGTGCAGCCTGTGTGGAAGCCGGAACTTAATTCCGATATCCCAGAAAGTTTGGTGCCAATTAAAATTGTGAATCTTGACCAAACGGAGGACTACGATTTGGATTCATTTGGAACGGAATACCAGGACAAAATATTGCCAGTAATGTTCAACAAATTCTTGCGTGTACAACCTAAATTTTAGCCGAACTGGGTGGCGGAGTGGTACAGTTTATAGATAAATTTAAAATATTTTGTGGGCAAATGCATAATAATTATTTTGTATGATTGCCAGACAAGAGATATGTTTCTATCAGGTACATAGGTAAAATATTACTTGCATGACCTCAATTAGAATCGGTTCACAAACACTTAAGACGTTCATTAGCAATAGAATTCGAGCGAAAAACTTCACAAATACAAAGTACAGTGGCACTGTTGATTCAAAGTCTGTCCGTTACCAAGAAAGGAAGCAATCGCTATGGTTTCAGTTAGAAGTGTATTATTAGAAGGAGGGGTTATAAGAAAATTATTTTATGAGAGAGCATGCCTGTCGTGTAGCCCAACTTCAGTAAGAATGGGTTTCCCTCGGGGATATGTTCGCTAATACGCGTTATCAGGTGTTCCTTTGTCTCACCTATGTAGCGCTGAGGACAAGGCTCACATTTTGCATTCGTCGATAACACCTGCGGTCTTTTATCTTGAAATAATGTTGCTAGTTTTAAAAGTTTTGAAATTTGGGGGAAGTCGTCGCTTTGTTTCATCAGCTTATTGACACTTTAAATGATTTGAAAATGATTTCCAGGACGACTACTGCTTGAATAACAGGAAGTTTCTAATTGTCATGAGTAGTTTCAGTAATTTTGGTTATTGTTATACTTTCTTAGCTTTCGATTTAATATTATATTGTATTTCATGAAGCCAAAAAAACAAATGTCTATATGATTTTCTTGCTGATTTGCTCATAAAGACTTTCAGAACAAATGCGATTGGCTATAGAGCATGGGCGGGCAAGCCTTGTATACCTTTTAGATGGAGGTTAGACAGATGGGAGCCAGTGGTGGATTACTATATTTCGGGCCTAGGCAGAGATAAATTGCGGGCCTAACTCAGGCGCGGATCCATGCGAAGCCCTCGAATATGTATTAAGTTGATATAAATATTTGCAGCAGAATGTTACATTGAAAGACTTTCGTTTTGTTATTTCAATTAGATAATAGGAGAATTACTGCTTGCCAGTTTACGATACATTTCCAACCCAAATATATAGACAAAGATGCTACTTGTTAACTGCTTATAAACATGGGTATATGATTCTAAGCAGCAATGCTTTATGCGGGCCATACGTCGCAGTTACAGAAAAATGCCCAAATGTGAGCGATCATGTTTTCATGATGTTACATTATCCACTTAATATGAGGAAATATCAACTATCAACGTAATTAGTTACTATAAGCAATATAATATCTAATAAACGAATAGTTTGTATAATAGCCTTTTTACTAGATTGGAAAAATATTTATTTGCTATTTGCGTTAACTAAAATCAATAAAAGTACATTTCATGATCGAAGTCTTAATACTACAGTATAATAGAGGTACCTATATGTATTTTTTCACACTGAAATTACGGGCCTCCGTGCCATGTCGGGCCTTAGGCAGCTACTTATTCTGGCTATTGGGTAATCCGCCACTGATGGGAGCGAAGTCGCGACTTACAGTAGGTGCACTTCATTTTCTATAGCAGCTTTTCATAATAGTATGTACTGCCGGACAGAGCCACAATGTGCAGAAAATGTTCAATGAGTTCTGTGGAAACTTTACGGGAGAGAAAGGCTAGAATTAGAGTTTTTAATCTACGAAGCCTCCGTAATACATACGAATGCTGTACAAGGGGTCTTTATCTGATTACCAGATAAAGTTGTCGGTCATAAGGTTGTCGCTGACTGCCAAGTTTGAATATCCGTGTTCTCAAAAACTCTCCGGGCTAAATGTCTCTCAGTTTTCTGACGTAGGAAAGGAGTTTTATGAGGATGGATTTCCATGCAATAGAAAAATAGTTTGGAATTTTAAAAAAAAACTTGAAAAGGACTAAAAATTGTTGTACCTGTAAAATATCTATGCAACTTTATTCGACATGTTTACCAGCTGTCTTTTCCTCTAGGGTGGTGCATTTGGTGGACAGTTAACGTATGTTGGCCAGAAACAGATGTTCGAACTGGGAACCCGATTCAGGAAGCGTTACATGGAAGATCTCAACTTTTTATCCCCAACCTATGATCCGAAGGAAGTTTAGTAAGTTGCTAACCACACACGCGTGTCCAGGCGAGAAAACAAAATTGCACAAGAGCTGAAAATCAGTTGTTTTCTTTTTGGTTGTGTGAACGGAGGCTATTTTTGTAAATCAAATGAAATAGAGCAATCGTTGAGGGAATCGAGGTCGTCTAGAAGATAAAATATTTTTGTTAATGATGTAATAATATACATAACGCACGCTTAATTTAGTAATTTAGTTTTGGAACTATTCTGTAGCAAATCGCTAATGTCAAAAATTGTCGATTAGATATCCTATCTATAATTAGAGAAATGTATGTATGTGGGTATGTGGGTATGTCTGAC
>JAUYWV010137169.1:0-10779 GCA_032274565.1 Nematoplana nigrocapitula
GCGAAATATATCTGGCATGCATAACGTCTTGGCACTTCTTTTCTTATATAAAATTTCAAAACGGAAAAATGTTTTTAATATACTGTAGGTGTTACTCCCGCTGTTTACCCCAATCGAGTGTATTACCTGGAAGTTCCCGGACGACATCGGAACCTTTGGCCGCCTCTGCACGCGTAGCCTGCAGTGCACGGCTTGCACACGCACGAGTCCTTTGTGCACTCGGCAAAGTGATTCGGTCCGCAGGGACGCCCTATTCCGTCCTTACATGTCTGGAGAAAAGAACGCGCCTAAAACAGTTAATCATGTTTAATTATTGAGATACTGTATGTGTCGAGAAGCATTTTTCATCCTCATGCAAATACAATCATAAATTTAAAACAAGACACACACAAATTTCCATCATTATTACTATAGGAGTTTACCCACTAGCAGCGTAGACAACCGTTGCTAAGCACACTAAGGATTTGTACCTGTTGAACGATCAACTGTAAAAATAGGCAAACTAAAACGACCATTGTAATATAGAAAATTAATTAGTAATGATATGGACTTAATACAGTATTATTACAGTAGATAAGTCGAGGAATTTGTTTGGCACGTGAAAGCATGTACAAGATAAGTAATTCATTTTAACTTTATTCCAACATAATGAGACAGCCTGAACCAACACTTTCTGTGATTGCATGGATTTCTCAAACGCCAATAGGTTTCATAGGTTTATGAATTATTATTTATTAGTTTTAAAAATTAGAATAAATTGTTACTTTTAATGGTACGATAAAAAATAACAGTTGTTGATGTATTTAAAACTCTTTGGTTTTATCTATTTTATTGGCAAATAAATATTACGAAAATAGCATTAAAAAATCGGCGCTTCTGATTGCCCGAAAAGTCCATTCAATCCAAGTACACGTACGTATATCATATCTCTTGCTATTGTCGTGTCTAGTTCACTTGTGCGGCTTTCTAACGTCTTTGATTTCAAAACTATTATTATCTCTATAAAAATGTACATAACTGCTCTCTTCATTCTTCTTTGTGCTCCACGTGGTAAGAAAGAGATCACCAAGTCCCAACTGTTCTCCTCTTTCGCAAAACAGTCTCCAACATATAGTAGGTATATGGTGTACTCACCCATCCCAGGGGACAGCGCTGGCAGCGGTCTGAGCCTCCAAAGGAATGCTCCGACTGGTTTCCCGACGATCCGCACTTGACCCGCGTACCGTCTCCGGGACAGGCGTAACCAGCTGGGCACCGAACGCAGGACACTTGATCTGTGCAGTTGGGATTAGGGAAACATGAACAAGAGAGAGAGTAGCAGTTGTAGGGACATCTTCAAGTTGCTGACTTGGGCAATTGGAACACAAAGTGTTGCGTTATTATAGACTCTACAGAAAGAAGCTACACGGAATGGAGATCAGCAACGAGAAGAGTAAAGTGATGGTTACTTCAGAAAGTGATCTTCCGCAGAATGAAGACAACACAGACGAAGATGGAAGAACCTGAGATCGAAGTAGAAGTCAAAGTGTTGGAAGAGATAAACAACAAATTTCAATAGTTAGGCTCTATTGCATATTAAACAAAGAATTGAAGCATTTGAGATGCAAACACCATAATGCATGGAATGGTGGAAGGAAATCGGAGGCGAAGAAGGCCGAAACGGAACTGGATGTCGGAGATTGGTGGACTGCATACACATACAAAGATAGACAGACATTTAAGTCTTGCAAGAGCTCTCCTTGTCGTCACATGCCAAGGATTGAATCCATTATTCCAAGTGATTGGACAAAACGTGGTATTTTTCAAAGTGTTACATTTATAGTAACGATCACGTCGACATTTTTCTTTCTATTTATTTCCAGGTCCTTATTGGAACGTTTAGCGCAACTATTTCTAATTTAAGTAATTATTTGTCTAGATTAATCGACTCACAGTAGATCTGTTTGAGTACGCTGCAACCGAGAATGTCAAACCGCAAAGCGATCCTGTTCCGCCAGTCCTTGGCGATCAGTCGGATCTGGAAGGCTCTGATCGAGTGTGGCAAAGGGAATCTCTTGATCCCGCCGTCTGCTAGATCGATGGAGAACACAGTGGCACCATTGTGCTCGTAGGGAGTCCACGGTCCAGTCCGATTTGATCTAAAGGACAGGGAGAACATGCTGATCCAGTTGTCCTCTCCGTCCTGTTTCTGCAGTAGGAAATCGGATATCCGGTGCTCTCGCCTCAGATCAACTTGGATCCACTCCCCGCTGGCGCTTCGCGACGCGATCCAACCACCGGTCAATCCGCGGATCGAATCTATATTTAGTGAATGGAGTGGACGACGCGCGAGTTGCAGAGCCTATAAATAGCACAACTAGACAAAGCACGATCAACCAATCGGAATGAGTTGTAGGGAATTCCACAAATATCAGACAATCAGACCGTTAAGTTCGAAAATAATCGATCACAAGAAGTGATTATCGATAGACAATTTGAGTGATATGGAATAGAGACGAGTAGTATTGTAACTTGCCTCAAGTCCGCATTAAGAGGTTTATATGTTACATCTAGTATAAATTACACCATTATATTCTTTTGAATGTCATAATAAAATGAGTTTATGTCGGGACCAAAAATAAAAAAGCAGAGTTTTGGTGGGAATATTGGAAAGGAAAGCGATATGAAGTAATTTGGTAAATATGGGCTGGAAAGTTTTAGCGCAATTCATATGACGAAAAAATCGAGGATTTAACGAAGTGAACAGAATTCGAGGTATCTTCACGTCACGTATATCTCGCATGCATTGTGGCAAATGTACAAATTAGATGATTTTTAGACGTTTCTGATATACAGTTTATTGCAAGAAGAAATGAACCTAAGTGATTTTGAGTTTGATTTAGAAGAATTCAGCAAACTTTGCCTCAGTCACGTGTCACGGAATATTCAATATAGGATCAAGTGGGTGTTGAAGTTGTTTAATAATTGGTTAACTTCACGTGATAAACTTCATCCACTATCAAAATCACTGCGTCTGTCTGAAAAGCCAATTTCTGAATATTCAGTGTCCGAACTGTATATAATAATTCCTCTTTTTTAATGAAATGAAGAATTCGTCCGGCGGAACCTATCGGGCAAAGTCGATTTTCGAAATGATTTTATGCATACAAGCCCATTTCAACATGAATCATATGTGCTACAAATTGTTTTTTCGACCTAGTGTTTTGGGAATATCAAGAATGCTGTTGATAATGTGATTCGCAGATTACAAAGCGAAGAAAAAGGTTAAGTATTCATGTTAGTGTAATCGTGAAGATAAGAATTATCGTTTTAATTGTCATACGACTGTTTGGTGTAATGTGAGTGTTTACATCGGCATTCCTATGCGTAGCTTCGAAACAATTTAAATATTTTCTTTGAGCACACTCACGACGTGCTGCGATGTCAAGATCTTGAGTTTATAGGGAACAAACAAACAGAATATCGATGGTATAGCGAGTAGCAGTCTGCTGCAAGATTGTTTTCCAGCCGTATAAGGCGCGCGGATACTACGCACAAAGCAGATTCAAATGCGAAATTATCAGCCAAGAATCTTTCAGTTCATCCCGGGCAAAGCCGTGGGGCATTCCAGCTATAGTGGTGAATAGTTAGAATATTTATATAAAATAAAATTTAAAATCTAACAGAGGTCTTCCAAGTTTTACTTCAGTCAAAGAGCTCTCACCTACCACTGCTCATATTGAGCCTTGCTCGACCAGGGTAACTCAAAGGTTCATAGCTGGAGGCGGTGATGAATTCGTCCCGTATCCAGGCGTTATCGACGGACATTCCCAGGGACTCGGAGCAATCTGGATCGATACAATAAGAACTGAAATGCACTCTAAGCCGTCCCCTTTTCACTTGTTGGACGATTCATTCAAATCTGTCTTCAATCAATAAGTACATTGGAGATACATCAGCGATATCATAGAGTACATAATACATATAGAGGTTCGTCTCCAAGGTGGTTGCTATAGATTTTTATCAAGCAATTTTTTGAGAAAGTTGAAATTTTAAATAATTTATTTCTACCAGTAAACAATATAAATACAGTAAATATTGCACATATTTTTGTTAATATTTCAGTATATTAAACTGCTAAACAATTTGAAGATTATCCCGGAATTGTATATTATTCTATAAAGCTTTGTTTTTTAAACGAGTATAATGTTTTCGCCATATTATTTGGAGACTTTTTAAATGTCATTTATTTGTGATGGAAAAGTTAAAAATGCAGCGCCTATGGTTTTGTCATTTTCCATCGATTTCATATCTCCTTTGGTTTAGTTTCCCTTTAACTCATTTGCGAACCACACCGACTAGGAAAACTTTGGATTTGAAAACCAACTTTCTGCCACCGTGACCTCATTGTCTTCATTAGCAACGCTGATATTTTGATTCTGGAAGGATGTTACCAGATTGCTCGTGTAGCGGAGGAATCGTTGTCAGGTCATAAATAAGTATAAAAATCCAAAAATTTCTTCTTCTAGTAGTAGCAAATTAGGAGAAACGGAGAAGGGGCATAAATGGGAAGAAGGAGCCGAGGGCGCAAAAAATGAAAAGGATCATAATTAGGAAGAAGAAGCAGAAGGCCCAAAAAATGTGTTCTTAGGGATTGATGTGCTCCCTACCCCTTCCCCGCGTCCACGCCTATATATGGGTAAATGCGCATGTTTTGACCTGGACCTCCCCCCCCCTCCGAGAATCTTCTGGTTGCGCCACTGCATATACACAGTCATAATACGTAAAAGGGTGTAAGGAAGCTCACTGTACGGATTGATCCAATAGTGTGGTATACGCAGAAACACCTCTCCAGTAGCAGCATTGAACGTCACTTTTCTCGGGATCTCTTGGTGGGCGGCATTCACCAGGCACGTGTTGCTTAAATCGATGGCTACCCCGACCGTCGTGCCCCGTGGAGGATTGCCCTGGTCAAGTACAGCGATTGTGAACTTCACTGTGGTGTTGTGCTTGTAGACCTCACGGTGGACGTCGAGAGATTTGTCAAAAATGTCGATTTCCGGACTGGAAAATAGAAACCAAAAGTCGAATACTATCAGGTGACGCATACCGAATGCTACGAGGAGACGCACAGCGACGGGGAAGTCTGTATTACTTCTGGTGAGGTGTACCCCATTCTTGGACAGAGTGATTGCCAATTTTTTGTTATTTGTTTAATCGTTAATATATTTTTTTCAAAACCATCATCCGGATTGCTAATTCGGGGGCGGGCGTGCCGAGCTTTTCTTCACCGCCTGGGGCATTCGGATCCTGACAGCTGTGACATTCTGACTATTATTTGTACTACAGTGGAATCCTCGAAACACATGCATACAATACTATGCAGTATCATGTAAATATTAGATTTTTTGTTATGAGCCGTTTTTAATATAATACATATATGTCAAATAGGCCCGCAACACTTTTATTGAACGAATCATGGTGATGTAGAATTTACTTCTACTCCGTTCTGGTTTTCTTAGGATCCCATAGCAAAGCATTTATATTCAAAGATCCCGCTGGATCAGATCACGATGGAGAGTAACGTTTTGTATACAGTGCCTTCCCTTCCTAATAGAAAGCTCAAGTTGTCGCGCGCGGTACCAATTACAGTCGCAAACTGTTAAATACTGCGACTCATCCGTTGCACCTTGATGCGGCTGGCCAGGTTTCGTTTAGACCGTCCCAAGTAGGACGAGATGCTTCGATCCCTTCTATCCGCCTCGCAACTAGAGCTGAAACGCTTGGCCAATGGGACCTCTGTTTCCATGGTAACATTTTGAAGACTTACTGCAGACTGAAGTTAGCCGCATGGAAGGACAGCCTGGAGTTGTCGCCGGAGTCCCGATCGTTAGCGTTGAGTGCGAACATAGCCTCAGGTCTCAGAGCAGGGATCAGACGAGCGGAGTAGGTCTGACGATTCACTCGGGGACAGTTATCATTCACGTCCAGAACATTCACCTGCGGACACAGAACCGAAGGGGCATTTCCCGCGTAAGGAAAGAGTGCCAGTTCCTTGCTACTGCTGTCGGTTCAATAGTACTGTCGATGGAGACTCACCTGTACAACGTAGCTGCCGGTTCTTTGAGGAGAAACCGATCCCAGGTCGCTAATTCTCAGATGTAGAACAAACTGTCGCCCGGGCAGGAGGTCGTAGTCTAGGGGACGATTGATCAGGAGCAACAGGGACAGGTTGCCCACAGTCAGTTTACTGTCCGGTCTGGGGAACAGGGAGTCGGCTGACGACGAGTCTGGTTTGCAGGCGAGGAACCACTTATCTAAACCGGCCAGAGTTGTGTTCACTTCGGCTTCCGGCCGAGGAGCACTTGTCGGAGATGGGTCGGACCCGTCGTTCGGCTTTAGTCGGAATTTACCCTGTTCGTTGCCTTGGAAACAAGGAGGAACCGTTGTGGCGTAACATACAAATAAATCGCTTTTGTGCTTTGAAATATTTCCCTGTCATATGCTAAATATGCTGCACTTGTTATGCTTCTCCTGTGTTCGTATCAAAGTGGCCGTTCCGGATACCGACTCATCTCAATGCCTGTGCACCATACTTGACAGTACTCCGACTGTTTGTTGCTTGTGAACGAGGTGGACAAGAGAGACCTTCTCTAAATATTTCCTCTGCAAACAACAACACTGCTTCGTTTTTCCTAATTTTAAATAATGTGAAATTATTGTTTGATGTGATTGTTCTTCCCTTTTGTATTTCCGATTAACCCCTTTGCTTGATGATGGGAAATGTTGGCTAGATTTGTTCAAACTCGATCTCATCTTTATCCTCTGTTAAAAGTAAATTTAAAGTGCTGAAATAGATTTCTATTTTTTTTGTTTCTTATAATATTGGACTAATCAGAGTAGTGTAGCATGTACCAATGTATCCAACTGTGCATTTTACAGTATAATAAAGCTTATAGATTACGATTATTTTGTAGAGAGCGCTGGCCTAGTGGTGAGAGCGTTGGATTCACAATCCAGTGAACTCGGGTTCGAAACCGGGCTATGTACTCTAGGGAATAGAAAGCTAAGTAGCAATGCATATAATGATTAATTAAATGTTCGAATGTTTAAATTTTTTAAGGTCGGTTTCCGAACTGTCTGGAGAAAAGGAAGGAGGGGACAAGGACACCTCATTGTACTTACCGGAGAGTGTTTCTACGCGAAACGGGCCAACAGTGAAGTCGTCTATGGGAGTGAAATTGTGCAGCACGGAGAGCCTGGGGAGATCCTCTCTGACGTAGATCACAGCGTTTGGTGCCAGACCAGCCTCGTCGAGTTGAACATCGCGCAATTCGAGAAAGATGCTGGAGGAGCAGGTGTAGCGGTGGGCGAGGAAGATTTCCAACCGGTACAACTCCGACTTCTGGATGGGCAAGTTAGGACAGTATGGATTGCCCAGCAGACATGCTGTCTAGAGAGCAGATTTCGCCCAAGGAGCTGCTTTGGCCCCTTGCAGACACCTTCTAGTTGCGAGCTCCGGCAGGCAAAGTGCTGCAATGCCTGAGACCTCCTAAAAATTTTTCTTTCCTTTCTCTTTCTCTTGATTCTCTATTTTGTTATTCTTTATATATATCTCCTCTCTTTTAACTCTCCCCTCTCTCGTTTTTCTTCCCCTTTTCTCTCTTTTTCTCTTTCTTGTATCCCCCTCTCTTCTCTCTTTTATATTTCTCCTATTTCTCCTCTCACGTTTTCAACTTTCCTTTTCGCTTTTCTCTATCTTTCGCTTCTAGACATTTCCTTTTCTCCCTTTGTTTAACTCTCTTCACTCTCCTCTCACTTTTTCCTCCCTTTTCTCTCCTTTCTCCCCTCTTCTTCTCTTTTCCTCCTTTATCCTCTCTCTCTCTCTCCTTTCTTTCGCCTTTTCCCTCTCTTCTTCTCTTTTCTCTCACTCTCCCTTCTCTCTTTTTTCTTACTCACTATTTTGTCTCTTTCTTTTATATTCTTGCCTCCCTCTTTTTTCTCTTTCCTTTATTATTTTTTCTCTTTCTCTTATATTTATTTTATTTTCCTCCATTTTTTATCTTTCTGTTCTCACTATTTTCTAACTTTTTCCTCTCTCTTTTTCATCTCTTCTCTTCCATCTATTGTTTCTCACTCCCTATTTTCTCTCTTTCTTTTATATTTATTTTCTTTCTCCCCTCTCTCTTTCCTCTTTCCTTTCTATTCACTTTCCCTTATCTTTTTTATTTCGCATTAGTTTTACCTAATTTACATTTTACTTCTTTTTATATCTTTTCTGTTTCTCTTCCCATCAACCTGGAATTACACCAACAAGGGAACTCTCTTTACCTTCACTTTGAGTGTTGTGCTGAAAGTTTGAGCGGAGCTATTCAGAATGCAGTCCCCGTTTGTGACAACTCCACGACGTCGAGAGAGTGTTCCTGAAATGCGGAGATAGAGAAGTAGAACTTTTCCCATTGTATTATCAGCCAATCAGAACATTGTCAGACCCTACCATTCTCCACCAGGTTTTCCAGGGAAACTGCCAAACAATGATACCGCCTGTCCTTCTGTGCATTGTGCATCTGGCCAAGCAGAACACCATTCAAATATATCCACAGACTGTCGGCAGCTCCAAAGCGAATTTCCTCTTTGCCCGTGTAGTTCAGTGCACCACGATAGACGCCTGTGAAACTAAAAAGGATAATGTACATTTATGTATATCGTATCCTCAACAACACCGTCATTGTCTTAGACCTCAACGAATTGGAGATATTAATTTCAATGCATCGTCGTATTAGCAAAAGTCGGCATACTTCTTCGGAGCAATTCAGCAACTTTTCGATACCACATTGTTCATAGTTTGCCATCTTCCTACAATATCATTCGAAGGGAAGAGATACGACTGGCCAAACCTGATGTCGAGGTGCAATAGTGAGTGTCTCCGCAAACCACAGTTTGAAGTGGGTGAGTGTATTTGACCCACGGTCTACGCTAACACACGCGTTTCATTGACTAATGACCCACGATCCACGCTAACACACGCGTTTCATTGACTAATGACCCACGATACACGCTAACACACGCGTTTCATTGACTAATGACGCACGACCCATGCTAACACACGCGTTTTAGTAACCCATGACGCATGCTAATGCACTCATATAAGTGACCATTATCCACGCTAAGTACGTGTTTACTGACAACATATAATCCATTACTTACGACCCACGCTAAACCACGCATCTTAGTAACCCACGCGAACAATCACCCACGACCCACGCATTTCAGTGTCCCAGGAAACACAACCCGCGCGTTTCAGTAACCCACGTAACCCATTATCCATGCTTGAAACTACACGAATTATATGATTCATAATGTTTTTAAAGTATTAACGAATCCCATCATCTTTTATTACATGCAATTAACAAATATTTTTCTTCATTGCAAAAGTTTCGATATTCTATCAAAGAACAATTTTCCTCATCTCTGAACTGTTCTAGCTTGTGGCTTTCCACTTCGTATAGTTTTCATACTTCCAAAATCAGACAGACTAGTCAGTCAAGTAAAACATTGATACGAACAGTTCGGAAAGGGATGGGAAAAGAGTTGGATCATGTCTCACCCTAGATTGTGATAAACACCATCACAGTCGCGTTGGTAGTCTTTCTGTTCTCCATGGGAATCCAGAGGATAAAAGTCATTTTCAATCCACAGTCTACAAAGTTCAAGAAAGTCAACAACTTTGGCTCAAAATGCGCGTCGGAGAAAATTCCCAGTAGGTAGTAATAAAAGGTTTTATCATACTCAGCTCCGCATACATAAACAAGTGGGATACATTCGAAATTTTAATTTTAAAAGATTCTGTGTTACATGATCGCAATTAAAATACACACTATAACAGTCAGACAGAGCACAGTTCAGGTATGTTAGTCCATTTGAATGCCATTTGGGATTCTGACAGTTCTTTTGAGCTCTTGATGCGCTATAGAAATAAATAAATATTATTATTATTATTATTATTAAAATATTCCTAGTTGCGAAATGTTGCAAATATCTCCCACTTTATACTACTTACGAGTAGTACGCTTATTCCGTTGGAAAATTTATTAAATTAATGCTAATGATGACGAATACTGACATCACGTAGCACTGCGTTGCGCGAAGAGCGAAGATAGGAGAAAGAAAGCGAGTTGATATAGGTAGACGTACGCTGTATGGGGCCAGCGTAGGAGAATGACTGAAAAAATAATATCACAAATATCAACAAAATTACCTATGTATTTTTGGGTTTGAGGTGCCGCTGCGATAGGGAATTATTATAACCTTCGTGAAAGAAGTTTTCCCGGAATTACTGAATAGCTGAATGAAGGCATCTGTGTTCGATTTGCTGCCGGTCTGAAAAATTGAAATTTAGTACTATTTATGGAGAAGATTTGTCTTATATCAATATACAATACATAATGTTCACTACGAAATACTTAATATACTACTTCAAATTTTAGTAGTAGTAGAAATTTACTTCACAACAATTACTGTATTTGTTAAAACATAAGAGCCAAAGCTTTTCATGTTGAAAAATGAAAACTGCGTTTATTAATAATGGTTACGCGTTTCGAAGGTATCAACCTTCTTCATCAGACAGGTGAAACAGACTAATTTAAAACATAATACAGATTACACAAAACTGAATAACATTTATAGATTAAGGTAGATAGGTACAGAAGCACCCCGCTCATTGAGAAGAAGATCACTTGGAATTTGATCGATGGCGATAGTTTCAGCAATCTTCGTGAAGACAGTTCTCAACACAACCTT
>JAUYWV010137180.1:0-10779 GCA_032274565.1 Nematoplana nigrocapitula
GTGTGAGAGCGCGTAAGAAAGTGAGTGAGTGAGTGTGTGTGTGAGAGTAAGTGAGTGAATGAGTGTGTGTGAGAGAGACTAAGAAAGTGAGTGAGTATGTGAGTGTGAGAGAGTAAGAAAGTGAGTTAGTGTGAGAGAGAGTAAGAAAGTGAGTGTGTGAGAGAGTAAGGAAGTGAGTGAGTGTGTGTGTGAGAGTAAGTGAGTGAATGAGTGTGTGAGAGAGTTAGAAAGTGAGTGAGTGTGTGTGAGAGAGACTAAGAAAGTGAGTGAGTATGTGAGTGTGAGAGAGTAAGAAAGTGAGTTAGTGTGTGAGAGAGTAAGAAAGTGAGTGAGTGAGTAAGAAAGTGAGTGAGTGTGTGAGAGAAATACAGACAGAGAGAGCGAGAAAAGAGGAAGAGCAAAGATAAGTGTGTTTGAGAGAGTGAAAAATTGTGTGTGAGAGAGAAATAGAAATACAGACAAGGTGTGTGACTGAGTGTGAGTGAGAGAGAGAGAAAGGAAGAGAGGGAAGAGAAAGGAAAAGCGAGATAAGTGATTGAAAGGAAAGAAAGAGGCTTAGGTATGTACTGAAAATACAGTTCTTTGTCCAAAGAAAATTTTCATTTAGCAATGAGAAAAAGTAAGATACAATTGTCTCACTAATACCTACCTACAAAAAATACTTGGACCTACATATGTATAACATTTTAATAAGTGCATATTTGAATGCTAAAACATCCTTAACGCAAGTTTCATTATTCTGACGACTACATGCACAACATGCGTACAAATTTGTAACCAAACGAACCCAGGTAATAACACAGAATAAAACAGAATAAAAACGAGAGAACTACATCAGTACTAAAACAAAAAAAACTGCCTTCTTCGCGACACTTCTTCTGGATTTATTGCTTGCATGAAAAATTCAAATTGAATAGATAGTGGTTTGCCGTGGAAAAAATAAATAACAAGACAACATGAAAATTCGAAGAAAAGAAACGAAGGAGAGAGAGGGGGGACAAAGAAAAAAGATCGAAAAAGAATGATTAATTATTATCAATAGATGTATATCCACGCTCTAATGATTTTTATATACTGTATGTTCTCGTCCGCAGGTTGGTGAACCATTGAAAAAATGGGCATGGTGTCACTGTAATTTGTATTCCAAGACAGAGTGACACATTGTGGTCCGCCTATTCTACTGATGTGTTTCTTATGGAAGGAGAAGCAGTGAATTTTCGGAGGGAGAGAATTTAATTTTCTCACTCTCGTTGGTAAATAAATAATATTAGTACAGAGCAGAATTAAAAATAACAGAAAATAAGATAAATAATTCGATAAAACTAATAGCGAATTGGATTAGAAAAAGACTGAAGATAAGAAGCAAATCGACGCAGGTGGCCGAGCCCCCATGCAGCCGCCTTCTCGTGACGGGGGTGTCCTTCAACCGGGACTCACCAATTCCTCTGCGGATAGGCGAGTAAGGTGGGGGTGGAAGCCAGTCCGGCGTAGGCACTCCTTGCCCTGGCGTAGGTGTGCATGAAGAGCGGTCGATAGGGGGCGAAGTCCACCACCCCGACCTGGTCGTGCAGCAGACGCATCGCGGTGGCCCAACTCCCCGCCAGAATGTGATCCACCGAAAGGGAGGAGTTGTTCGTCCACGCATGGCTGGGTGTGGGGCCGGTGGTCGGCGCCACGAAGTAACCCTCGGCCACGCCGGCCTCCCCACCCCTTTTCCCGCCATCCACACCGAGCCCGCTGCCAGCCTCCAATTCGGGCAGCTCCAGATCCTGATCCTCGATGTCCCACCCGGCGTCCTCGTCATCACCGGGGGCGTCTTCGAAGCGATCCTCGCCGTCCTCTGCACACAAAGTGACAAGATAGCTTCGTGAACAGCACTTTCAGTAGCAAAATCTGATCATTTTGTCAAGTAATGCACTGACAACCATCAGGCGCAAACCAGAAAATGTTGAACGAATAACAGTTCCATCGGTGCGCGTTTTCTTATCTCCTATAGTTAGCAAGTTGCAGCGTAGTAATGTACAGACAGCCCTTCCGCTGTAGATTTGAAGTAATGTTTCGTGCGTTCTTGTCCCTCTTATCTCAAGATTCCACCTGTCGAAGCATCTCGCGAGCCACGCCTCTTCATCAAACCGGGAAAATTCCACCGTGTGGACCTCCAGCGGATTCAATGTCACTTCGACATAAGCGGTAATGACAAGGTCGAGCCCCCATGCATTCGCCTTCTCGTGGCGGGGGTGTCCTGCTCCGGCAGACAAACTGCTGCGTTTTTCCGGGACCTCTTGCGGTTTCTCTTTCACTTTCTCTCGCCTTTTTCTACCCTCTCTTATCCCTCTCTCATTTCTTTATTTTTTCCTACCCTTTTAACTCTTACTCTCCTCTCTCGTTATCTTTACTTCTTCCTCCTTTTAGTTTCTCTTTCCCATTCGTCTCATTCTCTCTCTCACTCACTCTTTTAACTCTACTTCTTCGTAATTCTCTCTCTTTTCTCTATTTCTTCTGGGAGGTCGGGCACTGGCGCATCCCTTCGACCAGAATAACGACAACACGATGAGACTGAAGCCGAGGCCCACAGAGACGTCACAATATCACTGACCCCCCACTCGTGATTTTCTCCTGACAACCTCCGCGCCGCAACACTACCAGATGTATGCCGCTACCCCTCCGACTCCCACTCCGCCTCAACAGCAACTCTCTCGCGCTACGAAAGCGTGTCTCTACTCCAGCTACGAATCGGGCATTCCCCCCGTCGGTAAGGATCGGCCTCGTACCTCCTGTCCCCAGAGGTCCTCTCTCCCCCACTTCATTTCCTGCTCTCTGTCTTTCCATCTTCCGTGACAACCACTGCCTCATCATTCTTGCTGTCCCTCCTCGTGGGAATCATGCCCCCTCACCTGGAATGAGACAGACAGTGGGAACTCACCATCGTCCAAGTTGAGATCGGCGTCGTCGCCCCACGCAGCTGCATCCGCCTCGCCCACATCCACCATGCCAGCGAACCCGGTCCCTCCTCCGCCTCCGCCAACACCGCCAGTTCCCGGTCCGGACTTCTTGGCCTGCATCGCCACCTCGAAGAAGTCCTTGGAGACGGTAAGCAGGGGCCAGTTGGGGTCGTGGAGTTGTTGTTGGGGCACGATGGGAGGCGGAGGGACGAGGAGGCGCGCGTTGGGGTCCACCTCGGGCAGGCGGTCCTTCTCCGGATCGAAACTCTCCGCCAGCTCGCTCGCTTCCTCGCTCAGACCGTGCGTAGAGGCAGTCAGGTAGGCCAGAGATTCTAACACCAACGCATAGAGACACAAATTATTTCACTTCTAGCAGCCCTTTTACACATCCCTAGCCACCTCCTCTTCATTCTTAGAAAATCTAAGCTACATGTTTTACCAAATCTAAGAGTTTCAAAACGTTCAAATTCAACCCCGCACACCTCGTTTAGAATTACACTGGGTAATGTACTCAGTGTGCAGTTTCCATTTTAAATCATGGGAGAAGACGACACTTCTTCGGCGATGTACGAGAGCCCAGGAATAATTGGGCACGTGACTTCGTAAGATCGATGTTCAGGTTAGCCTGGTGGGCACTGGGCCCTGGAGACAATGTTGTGATGTTCTTCTTCAATATGCGTGTTGGGTGAGTCATACTAGCAGGAGAACGAACATGCAGTCTTTTTTTGTTTACCCGGCTCCTTCCAGAGGATGGGAGTCGACCACAGTTTTTCACTCAGTCACTGGATCACAATTTTTGCGAGCCCCGGGGAGTTGCCAGCCATTTCGCTATTTCAACCTGAGGGTACCACGTGGAGGCGTCTGGCTTTAACCACGGGCAGACAGTGCTTTTAGTGGAGGGGCCATTCAAACACACCAATAATTTTTTTAGTGCTTTTACATACCATACCACGACCACAGTCAGGGAAGCGGTGATGATGCGCAAGTCAGCGTCGCTAACCACTCGGCCACCCACCACTCAACATGCAGTCTTCGATGTATTTGACATTTTCGGCCAGATGGTGTCGTGCCGAGAGCGGTGCGATCAGGATATTGAAGAAAAATAGTCCAATAAGATAACCTCGTGGGATGCCGAACGTCACAGAGAGCAACTAAGAAAACAGCTATTTTAGGGAGCACAAAAATGTGGAAGAGAACTAAGTTAATTGGAGTTTGAGAAAAATGGTTTATAGCAGCCTGATGCTCAATATAAAAAGCACGAAAAATCGAAAATCATATTACCAAAAATGGTTATAGCTTCGGAATACTGCTAACAATATCCCATACACTAAAGTGTTTAACAAATTATTCCTGTTCAACTTACTCTGCCCGCAATTTTTCAACACTTTCACCCGCTCAGATACGTCGCCCAAGAATAGCGCCGCCTGAAATTGCCCAGAGGTGTCTTTGCGAATTTCAGCTGAAACAGAGAGAGTGACATGTGGAATGTGCTTATTGCTTTTATTATTTTGTAAGCTACTCAACAATACACAACTGAATTATTAGTTAAAGCTATATTTTCCCTTGATGAACAAATTGAATTATTCTACGTTGCCCGACCAATTCTAGAGACAAATCGTCAGGAAGTACACTGGATTTAGATCATTACTTACAAAGTCTTGAATAACACACCTCTGGGCTCTTGGCATCCATGATCCTTCCACAGTGTCTACATAGGTTTCCCATCAGCCCTTTGTCTCGTGAGAAAACCGACAAGCATTTTTCAGCGGTGTAATGTTACTCGGACAACAAAGTTCCTACAAATCACCGTACAGCCTAAACTCCACGCCTACTATCTCTGATTACGACGATAATGTTACCTGCGAGCAATCTGGCGTATCGAGCTCTCTTTCTTTGCAAGTAATACCACATTTTTGTCACATACGCCCGGAAAGTACTTGACGAACAGTTTAATTACGCAAAAAACGAAGGAGCACGGACGGAAGTAGGAGACGGGCGAGTAAACAAATAGGCAATATGAAATGATGCTTGCAGGTGCTTCTTTGGTGTCCTTTGCGCTGTAATAGCCTTCATTTGACCACTTCTCGACTTGCGACAATATCGCATTAAATTCAAAATAGCAGAGCTCTGGAAAATGCCATGAACGCACAAACACATAATTTTTTACCTTTCGACTTTCTTAATTGTGTCGCAGACTATTTCATATTACCATATTTAGTACTGCTTCTTGGCAAGATTAATATTTCTTCCTCTTTCCCCAACAGTTTTCTGCGAATCTAATGTAGGCTAGTTCATCCAACTCGGGGAAAAGCCAAATTTATTCTATCCTCACCAATCTTCATCATCTTCCTCAGTTTGTCCAAATTTCCGGTGATGAGATAGAGAAAGGTGAGCTTGTCGAAGTTCTTCGTCCGCTGGTAGGCCATCTCCACAATCTGGTGATTGCCGTGCATCAGGGCCAGCTCGCCAAGTCGCTCCCAGCAGGCCTTGTTATCCAGGGCCCGAGCCGCCTCCAGGGCCACGTCCAAATTGCCGCACTCGAGAGCCAATGAAAATCGGGTCTTCTCGTCTTTTACAAAGTGGAGCGCCACCTCCGGGTAGCCTTTCTTCTGGAGATAGGCGATGATCGATTGGCCGACCAACTTCGCGTTGCGAACCATGTGCAGAACCTTGAAATAATTAAATTTAATTAAAAATACAATATACTACTTAATAAATCATTTCAGTAGTACAAAAAGTAACAAGAATATTTTACGTAAATATTACAGTCCAGCTTTCCCGCCTTTCTATCAAATGTCACGAATTCTCTTTAAAATTTGACTCTATGCTCAAACTCATCTGTATAAACATAGTTGATTTTATTTTCCATTCATTGACATTAGGTTTGGCTTTGACTACTGTTTGATAAGCATAGTTGAACTGAACATTTCAAAATATTAAGAAGCAACTATTAAAATAGGAAACAATGCTAAATTTAGTACTAAATATCACATACACTATATACCTCTTCGTATTTGCGGTTGATGAGTGCCAATTTGAAGCGATACTCGGTAGGATCAATAGTCATTTTGTGCGGAGTGCATTCCCTGTCCAGACAATAGACAGCATTGCCCTTCACACGTGTGATGTAGATGGGCAAATCCAGGGTACGAATGATACCATGATCGCTGGAATGCAGACAGACAGAGAAAAAATGCATAAACGTCAAAACATACTGTATAACAGCCAAAATTTCCAAAGAATAATCCCCGTCGGAATAGTAATATTATTATTTCGTAGGGAGACTTTCAGGGCTGATAAATAATAATAAAAGTATACACAAACTGTAAGTAGATTAACCGCAATTTTAAGCAATTAAAGTAGCAAACATTTTCGATCATTCTGCATTCTTGACCGTGCTACCCTTTAATATATAAATAGAGGCCAACTCACCCATTCATCAGGGCGTATTTGATGTGGTTGCTGGTAGTGTAGATGAAGACGTTGGACTCGTCCCAGGCGCCGCTCTTGATGCGAACTGTCTCGTGCACGCTGGTCTTCACGTCCAAACTGCGATCGCACAGATAGAGGAGGAGTTTGCTGAAGAGCGCCACTTTCTGGGAGTCGGCCGACCAGACCACGTGTCTCACTTTGACATTCTTCAACGAGGCCATACAGCGCTTGTTGACCACATCCCAGAGGGAGACGTTGCCGCCCTCGCGAACCAGCAGACAGCCAGTCCCGGCATAGTAAATCTCATCGGCGCCGGTGATCTCGATCTTCTTCGTCACCTCGTTCTTCATGTTCTTGATCAAGATCTGAAGCATCCGCAACGAAAAATACAAATTTAAATATATTTGCAAAACATATTTTCGAGGAGCACCATAAGGGGGTTTGGACGGTGCGATAAAACCAACCAACCAACAAACAAACCAGATACGGAGTTACTACTAAGCTCAACGACAAACTCCTGTATTCATCTTTTGCAAACTGACTCCAGCCTCCTATGGCTTCCTTGATTTTGTCCTCTACTATTACCATATTCTTCTTCCTCATCAAGCTGCTATTCCCTTGAAGGTAAGGGATCAGCTGCACGAGTTCTTGACGCCACTTCTTTCGGTCTAGAGTATCCTCAACTGCAGCTGATGGCTTCATCTGCTTCTTGTGCCCATCACTGTTTGGTCCGATGCTTGCTTGATAAACTGATAGCTCCTTTGAACGTGACAATATCAACGGAGTCTCATAATTATTTAAAACTTCTCGACTCTGTGATGTTTACTACACCAAGTCGAGTTCGAATATACTCACTTCTTAACATACACGAAGAGTGGCTTGCATGATCAGGGTACCATATTGTGATAGATGAAATAATAGTGGGCTGAATCTTAGCAAGCTTCTCGTTAACATTTACAGTAGTGAGTAAATTCCTTCTCCTTTACATAATAATGTATCTTCTCTCGTGTCATTTCAATTAAATAACTGCTTTTAATACCCTGTTTTAGTAAAAACAAAGACAGCTAAGTCCAGTGATGCGTCCTCGTTCCCTCCATCCCGACAGACCCTCTTCTAGCGATTCGAGGATGCTTCAATGCCAGCCTCCTTAGCTTGATTATATTGATACCCACTTTAGACTCAAATCAACCTCAACTTTCTGAGAAAATAGCTCTTACTTATTTATTCGGCGATCTTTAGGAATCTGACCATAAATTATTTTTTCAGCATTCATTGCTACATACTATACTACTATAACTATGAGTGGTGCAATATTATGGAAAATAAAAGAGGATTTCCACCTAGAAATCTTGGTGTTTCCAGTATACAAACAAAATAAAATTGTTCAGAGAATATGACAGTGAGAAATTCATTCTATCACTCACCAGGCCATTTCGATCGAGGACGGCGAACTTGTTCCTCGCCACCCACACTGCGGTGAGACCGGAGGACCGCTTGCTGTCCGGTTGGTCGGGTTGCTGCGGGTTCACGTCTTTGGGCAGGCTGTACAAATCGTAGACGCTGTTCTCCTGGTTCTGGGCACGCGATACCACAAGCACCGCGCTCTCCACCGGGTTGTAAGAGATCGAGTGGACGGGAAGGTGCTTGTTCCTGGAAGACACAAAGTGTATCATTCAAATCAAGACGTGGTTGTACAGTTTTGCGCATCCTAGAGAAAAAGGTGTGTCAGCCGCACTGCTGTTGTAATTCCCGGTCGAGGAGACGCGTTAGATCGTTGACCTCCCGGGATAAAAAGAGAGAGGGACAGAGGAAAGAAACGAGAGCGAGAACCCGATGAAGTACCAGGGAATGCAGCGCTTTGCCTGCCGGAGCCGGACAACCCCATCACGCATAGGCGGCTGCATGGGGCAACGACCTTTCCTCGAGGTTCTTTGTCCGGTTCTTTCATACTGACCCTTCCTGTCTCTCCACTCTCTCAACTAATCCGACCTTCCTCTTGCCTGGTTTTTTCTCCTCGATCTCGTCAAGACTTTAATGGCATTCGTGCAAGAGTGTCCCTGCGAGAAAGCCCATCTCCGCTCCCAACACACTTCCTTCCCATCTCTATCTACATCTACCTTTCTCTTTTGGGCCAAACAACTTCTCGCCAGCAATAACACTTCACTTCTCAGATTAGTGAAGTCTCCTCATTTAAACCTCATCCTCCTCGTTTCAAACGTACTACTCTCCTCTGTCTTCCGTCCACAAATTGTTCGTACCCTCACCTTATTTTTCCTCCTGTGGTGAGGCTTCTCGGAAAAGTCCCTTCATCTCATGCTTCACAATCTGCCTCTTCGGTTGGACGCCTCTCCAATCTCCGTCCCTCGACCTACGCTACGGTAACACCAACCAGATCTCTGCTAACAACGCTGTGAAGGGTTGAGAAGGCGACCTGCAAATGGACTCACTCTCTGAGCTGCATCAGAGCCACGTCCTTATTGGTGGTGAAATCGAGTCGACGGAGATACTTGCTCTTGACATAGTAGAGAAGTTGTTGGTGAATCGCGGTGGGAGGTCTCTCCCGCTCCAACTTGAACACGAGCATCCCTGTGTCGTGGCCGGCCGCGAACAGGTTGAGGGTGGGATGGGCCGTGATCACCCAGAAGCGGTCGCTGTCCCGTCGGATACAGGTTAGGCTGGTCCGTTTGGTCATGTCCCACACACGAATCGATTTGTCCTCCGAATTGGACAGGATCAGGTCGTGCCGCGGATGGAAGATGACGCAGGAGACGTTGTTATAATGCCCTCGGCACGTGTCCAGCTCCCATGCTTTCGTATCTGGCAGCCACACACACACATACTGTATATACATGCAGAGATAAACAGCTCATATAATGAGCACACCTACAAGCAACTCTGCACAGGGTTTCCCCATCAATAAAGTCAAAAGGGCAGTGAATTTAGACTAGACAACAGCGACAACTGAAAATTGAACTCATAGAGCCGGCGAGACGATACTGCTCAAGCTGATGGCAGTAGAGAGAGAAAGCATTGAGAGAAATCAGAAAACTGCAAGCCAAGAAGAATTCTTATCTTAACAGACGGTAGAATTTAAGTACTATATTTAGCAAGTGATCAGAAACTCATATTATAGTAAGTCGGAGACCAAATACGCGTTAACATTCATTCTATCAAAAGTTGCGTGTGGAATGCGAGTGCGTCGTGGATAGGGAGAAGTAGGATGGAGGAGATCGACAAAGTTCAGAGAGTACGTGAGAGCGGTAACAGGGCAAGTGAAGTCGACCCCGGTGAAAGCAGTGTACATACAGTAGAAGCGGGGCTGATACCGGTGGGAGTGGAAGCGAAGAGAAGAGCGATGGTGACATACGAGAAGGCGAAAAGAGGAAAGATAGGAGATCCGAAGAGAGTTCTTAGTGAGAAGGAAGGTAGAGTGAAATTGGTAGCGAGCAAGGGTTGGAGAGAACAGGCGAAGATGGAAGTTTTTGCAGGGCGTAAGGGAAGAGTTCAGTAGAAGAAGGAGAGAGCCATGGTGGAGGCAATTTGGGACCCTTCACGTGGGGCCGCTGTTAACCCACAGGATCACTCTGGTGGGGACTAATTCTCAATGTTGCGGGCATCCCCCGCGAGCTGCGAGGAATCGGGAGCCCGGTAAACCGAGGTGAAAGGTGCCAAACCCGATGGACGTCCGGGAAACCAGTGAAGGTCCATCTCGGAACGATAGAAGGTGCCAAACCCCTGTCCTCGACGGCAGCGCACGTGTTCCAGCAGTCGTCGGACCGCAGAGGGACGATCGAAGCGAGTCCCTGGAGAATACCAACGATACCCTCAAGCTGCTACGAGGGATGGAACGTCTTTAGTGACGATCCCGTCGTATCCGCGCCTTATTGGTGCGGGCACGGCGTGGCCTGGAGAAGAAGAAGTGAGCCGTGGAGGGGGATGGCGGAGATTAATGGCAGGTTGCTGACGGAGGTGAACAAGATGGGGGATCAGGAGAGAGTGAGAGAGGCAGAGATGAGACTGTACACGAATGGTTCGGTGGAGCAGGGGGTTAGGAACGGAGGTGCAGCATGTGTGACGGTGTGGAGAGGTGCAGAGATTGTCAGGAGGAGAGCGGCAGGAAGGTGATCGACAGGAGAGGCCGAAAAGCGCAATGGTTTGTACTGATAGCCAGGCGTTACTCAGGATCTTGAAAGAGGATACAGTGGGGAGGATCAGGGAGGTCGAAGAGCTGAAGGAGAGGATGTGCAGGGTGGCGGAGGGCAGGAGAGTGGTATTACAATGGGTCCTAGTCATGTGAGGGTGAAGGGGAATGAGTGGGCGGATAGGGAGGCAAAGCTGGAGAGACCATAGAATTCAGGTGTGTGGTTCGAGAGTGCGAAGCGGGACATGTACAGGAGGGTGAGGT
>JAUYWV010137191.1:0-10779 GCA_032274565.1 Nematoplana nigrocapitula
CCAATTTTAAAGTTCGCCGCATTGTCGAGGCTGCGTGTATTAAGAGTTACGGTACGAACTGTATTAACCTGAACTCTAGGTTTTTCAACATTGGTAATTCGGTTGCTAGATCTGTGATGACTGGTCTTAAATTGTCGGGCTGTCCGTGATTTGTATTTATCTGGCCGATTTATAGTCTGCTGTATCGGTGTTTTCATTTTCACTTTTCTTGATAATGATTACCAGGTGGTGATCGAAACGTCGATTTTTACTAAATACACCTTTATTATTGTGGATTTTTGATTTACAAAGTATATTGTATGTTTTAAATTGCAGTCGTGTACATTTCTGTTGATAAAATAAAGTGTAAAATTTTAAATTCGAGCTTTCGAGCGACGGCTGCACTCATATATAATCATAAGAAATAAAAAAAAGAGACCCTCTCGACTCTGAGACGTATCTATGAAGCGGCTTTTATCAAAGTGAACTCTAATAAGGTTTGAAAACTTGAGTGAAGGCTTTTACCACCTTGAGCGTTTGTCTGGCGGGCTTTATCAATAGTTGTGTTCACCACCGTATTTGGTTTCTGTGTGCGAAGTTTAATCATTTTATCTATTTTTGTGTCTCTCCGCTGTCTCTTTTTGTTTTTTATTTCTCATGATTATGTGCTGGCGCAGCGTAACTTAATTTATTCTTAAGCCTGATTCTGAATACATATAAGACAGAAAGAGAGAGAGAGAGAAATCTTTTGAAGATCATAAAGACGCATACATTTGATAAAAGTCTGTGCCCTTTCCGTTTTCCCCGGATTTGTATGTGTTTATATACCGTATATATAGGGACTGAGGTTTCTGTATAATAAATGTACTAGATACCGGCTTAATATTTATTGTTTACGTTATGGCACACTCAATTAAACTTATTAATTTACGACGCAAATCATTTAGCTTTAGAATTTCAATCGTAAAGATCAACCCATTGAAATATGTTACAAATGTCAGAAAATAACCCCAAGAATAGATTATGGCATTTATCGTCTAAGCGAAGGCCTTTGACTACGTCGACCATGGAAGTCTGTGGTCCACACTCAATACGTTTCTATTGATTTCCTAATATACTTATTATTATACTTCTGCCTATAATGGCATCGCAATGAGTACACATTTCTCAATCAAACTGGCGGATCCTAATGCCAATAGTGCCATTCCAACTAATTTTATTGGTCGTGACCGACTTCTGTTTGATCGCTGGATTTTATACCTCTGAATGAATGGAGACTGTAAAGAAGATCTTCAAAGACGTCTGAGCATGGTCCGAGTAGCAATATCGAATCTACAGAGAATATGGAAAGACAAAACATAATATCATAATATCCCAATTTGCTTCTCTGTACGGGTGCTAGACTTGGACGGTGAGGAAAAGCGAAAGGAGAAAAACTAGAATCATTCCAGATGTGGTACGGTATACTGGACAGAAAACAGAACCAACAAATTTAAACTAGAGTAGAAGAAGTTGGAGAACAATGCCGTTAATCTCCATGGCACTCAAGCAAAAGCTTTCAATCCTTTGAGCATGGAATGAGAAACAACGGGTTGGAAAAATCTGTAATGCTTGGGAAATGGAAGGACAACGAAGAAGAGGAAGACCAATAATAAAATGGTTGGACGAGGTAAAGGAGGGAACAGGACTCTCACACAGCTAAGGGAAGAGATGCGGAATCGCTCGGGGTTGAGAGGTCGCGTCATGTTGGGCCAGAAGTCGGACCCAACTTCATGGTACAAAAGTGGCTATGAGGCGAAAGGTGACAGAGGTGTCAAGGTGTGCTATAGTTGATTACTGGAAAGGAATTCATCAATTATTCTTGAGCAATTTACAAGTTGATAGCCTGCGCAATCGTATGCGTGTCGCGTACTTGAAAAGTGTGTAGGTTCAATATGATGTCGAGCCGAAGTAAAACACCCTCATGCCCAAGAGGACGCGACAACGGGAAATAGGCGCCCACTTTTAAGGTGATTGATATATGTCGATAATCAGTGCGGTCAAATTATACGCTAAATATACATTGTATACTGCTCATAGTTGATTTCAGTAGTGTAGAGAAATTTTACGTAGTCTACGTAACAGTCAGTATAAATTGAATAAAGTAAGTTTCTCCTCTAAAAAATTAAATGATATAAAATACAATAATTAGTATTAAATTGAGGTTGAGTTTTAGTTCAGTTAAATTTATTAACATAGCCTGTCTCAAAATTAAAAATTGATTTCCCAGACCGGTAGTCGAAACTGGGCCGCCTGGGTGAGAGCGACGAATCCTAACTGCTAGACCATCGACGAGGTGAAAGTTCGTGCTGTTACATACCGTTAAATCAATTGACAATGCTGTCTATAATTATCGACATACTGTATAGAATTTTGGATCTTTTAAACAACAGAGAATTAATAAATTTAACAGATAGACAACATGAGCAAACAACATTCAGTTTTTATAAGATAAGGAAGCGTCTGCATTAAATGTAATGCATTGTTTTCGTCAATATATTTGGCAAGTACATGCACGACACAAACACAGTCTTATTCTCAACTACACTGAACGAGAAAGGGTGCAGAAACACAGTTCAAACAAATTGATGAGTGCTGATCCAATCGATCAGTCGACACATAAATCAACTGGCCTAGAAGAACTGTCTATAACAGCTGATTTTCAATACTCCCCTATTTTTAAGGAAATAAATATAAATCAAACAGCTTAAAACAAAACAACACTAATACAGCGGCATCAGCAAGCCGAAACACAAAAAACACTAAGCTAATCAGTCCGCAACAAATCAGGAAGGGTTTGCTGCTGTGTCAACTTCTTCTTCTTCTAACGGCCGCGGAAGGCCATAACAGGGTCACCTCGCCAGGAGATGGCCGGGTAGTCTCTCCGGAAACCTCATCATGTTTTTGCCTCTGGATTTGGGTTGCCACGCCAGTCTTCTCCAGTGCGCGACCTCCAGGTGTCCGCACTCCAACAGCATTTCTTCTTCGCCTACGCCACGATTGGCACACCCGTGCGATATATCGTCTGGAATACCAGACACGCGTAGGAACCGCAGCAGTTCCTTTTCTCTCTGGAGCTCCTCTTCGCTCGGATTCGGCCCGAAAACGTTCAGCCGCGCAGGTAACAGGTTGAGGCAACGCTTCAGCACGTGATCCAGGTCTCCTTTTTCTTCGTTGCACCTCCGGCAGGTGTCGTCTTCCGCTTTCCATTTTCTTCTCGTCTTCCTCCTTCCCTCTCATCGAGCCGATGTAACCATTGAGTTTGGTCCACTTTCCGCATCTCAGCTGGTGGTAGGTTCTCCTTTCTGTGCAGGTCAGTCCTTGGATAGACTCTTCCCTCCCTCGCAGGCCTCCATAGAGCACTCCGTTGAACCCAATCCCAGTCCTTCAACTCTCCGTGTCCGGGACTCCTCCGCTTCCTTCTCGAGTTTCATCCCAGTCCTTCAACTCTCCGTGTCCAGGACTCCTCCGCTTCCTTCTCGAGTTTCATCTTCCGTGTCTTCTCTGCTCTCCTCTTGGTCCATTCTTGCTCCGAGCGCTGCCAGTCTGTCTGCCTCCTCGTTGCCCGCGCACCCAATGGATATGTACTCGATTTCTTCTGCTAGCCAGGTTCTCAAACATCCTCCAAATCTTGTCCGTGGTATCCTCCTTCTGTTTGTTAGGGCCACCCTCGAGTCTCACGAGCAGGCTTTTACTGTCTGATACTCCTTCCCTCCAACAATGTCTTCGTATCTATCTGCTTCAGCTCTCCGAGCATCGTTACCGCCTCCACCTGCATGCTATTTCAGTATGCTCCTGCCGGTGTAGCCTCTTTTGACACGCTCCCATTTTCCCATCTGTACAAATAACCTGCTCCTCCTATCGACCCGTCCACCCATGCTTCTACGTCCGCCGCCTCATCTGCCGCTTTTCTCCTCGCTTCCTTGGGGTCCTCTTTCCAATTTTGATGTTTTACTTCTTCGTCTTCTCTCGAGTCGGAACGCTCCACTTGCCTTTCCAAGCCTTGATTGACGAGAGCTTGCTTCTTTCCCCTTTCCTTGGTCTTTTTGATATTATGTTGCATTCTTCTTTCTTAATTCTCTTTGCTGGGTGTCTTCTGTTCATTCTCAGACATTTCTCTTTGAGTTGTCCCGCTAGCATACTTCCTCTTATTCCCGCAGTCAGGCGATTTCTCAACTGGAATCAACAGCCTGGTTGGACGAGCGCATATCAGTGGGCTGGTCAGTGAGACTTTCTTAAACACAGATAATTCGATGATGATTCCCTGCTATCGTCTTGATTAGATGTGAAATCCGCATAGTTTCACAGCTACAGTAAATGCCGATCAATATACAAAATCTCATTGCAAAAAGTTGAAGGAAATTGAACAAAAAGTGTATTTATTACGATTTTGTTCCGAGGAAGTTGATTGTTTGCAAAGTTGTCACCACTATATATATACGTAAGTCCTGCGATTGGATACAGTAATGCACCACTCCTTTGTAGTAGTGTAGAGTACACGACGTATTGTAAGTAGGTGGTAAATGATATAGCGTAGCAGAGTCATGAAATTAGCAGCCAGATTAATCTACAACAAGGCACAGCAGCCGAAGCAAGAGAGGAGTAGGTTCTTAATAGAGTTTTTCTCTACCAGTGAAGCAGTCTGGCTTTGAGCACTTCTGTGCCGGAATGCAGTACAATGTAGTGTGCACTGCATCTCGTTCTCTTCTTGGGCCAAGCGCAGTAGAGCAAGAAAGCTAACAGTTAATCAGTCAGTGAGCTCAAGCTAGAAGTGTAGTAGTATAGTAGCGTCCTATATTCTCTGAACTCTTTCTACCTCCGCTATATACTGCAGTCCGAACGCTAGTCACAGTTAGTACTTATGTAATCATTAGCCTACACTACAATATGTCTTCTATTTAACGCTCTGGTGCTGTCTCTCTCCTTCTCTTTCTCTCCAGGTTTTATTGCTGAGGTGCGTATAGCACATTCAGTGCTAGTGTAGTTGATGATTGGATGATTGGAAAAGAGAGTCGGAGAGCGAGAGAAATTCCGGTTACGTACATCTTCTCTTCTAACGACCGTGGTAAGTGCGCGCCCTATTTTCTCCTCTGGACCTATGTCAGCTGCCGGACAGACAAGGTGTTGTCGGGTAAGCACAGATTTATTTCCAATAGACTCCCGAGTTAGCTTTCTCACATGCTGCGTAGCGGAGTTTACTGTAGACTCCTTGATTCGTCTGGCATTCACACCACAAAACAAAAATTGTCAATCTAGAGCAAGATTATACAAAGTACAGCATCATCTTCCATTTCTACGAGTTCCGGAATCATCCTATCGATTTTCCTCCTGGCATGCAAAGCCAATAAACTTAATGTTTCTCTTCTAAAGAAACCCGTTGAATCAACTGCATAACGAACCTGCATTCACTGTTCATACACCCTACCTTAGTGTAATATGATTGATCTTGCTCAAACTGAACACATAACATTTTATCGATCTAGAAAAATTCAAGCGCGTGTTATAAACAATCAACTTCAAATGTTCTTGGAGTGTACAGTCATACTTGAGGAAATCTCTCATCATCGCAGCTTCCTTAGCCCTTTCAGTCGTGTTTTCTCTACTCCAATCCATCCAGCATCTGCTTGGTTTTCTTCTTATCTCCGTCAATTTTACCATTGTCTGTCCCACAACGTACTGATTTTTCTTCTTTTCGGCGTCGAGCAGATGTTGACAAGATTTCCGAAGCATTTCATCCTTTCAAAAATTTCGATTTTTGTTTCAACGCCTATGATCTCGAGGACCTGTCATCGCAGCGCGTCGTGAGTGTGCTCAAACGAAGGGTATACTGCACACTCAGTGTTGTTCCCCTTGAAGACAGGGTTGGCCTATAGGAGTAGTCGTAGGAATTTAAATTGTGCCGTAGGAAATAGATGCAATGCGAAATGAATAGGGCACAGAATCTTGGCATCGGTTTGTTTTCGTTATGGTTTGATAAGTTTGTTTGTTGTTTGTTTTTGTAGATCAATGGTATCGGGTAGCACTTGGCTGCATGATTATTTTCCACACATACAGTATACAAGGCGTGGGTACTACGTACGTCAAAAACCGATTCATTTGTGCATTTATCAAATAAGAAGCTTCCATTACCTCCCGGGCAACGCCAGCTGTACCATCTAGTATGCCTATGTATATTTTGCAACGAGCATATGACTTTCTATGAACGAAGCAAAATGAAAGAGATTAGATGAGGACAAAAGGATGAATAGGAGGAAATGAAAGAAGATGTAAAATTAGACCCAGTCTCAATAAAAATGTCATTTTGAAAGGATATTCCGATGACACAAACTGAGACTCTTTACCATTCTTTTCGCCATTCACAAATTATCATATTTAGTAGTAAAAACGCCCAAATGCGTATTGATATTTTTTCAATAGCTTGAGTGACAACTCTCTTCAACTACATCTTATTCTTTATCTACGTAATTCCTGACACTGGTTGCTTGCGCACTTGTGCGTCTGACTTTTAAACTCTTCCTTTGTGGTCACTGTTCCAACAAATTTGAACCTTCCAACTTACTTTCTTGCTCTATGATGATTGGTTGTTATTCTCGAAGTGACCTTCAGTGACGCAATCAATGTTCAATAGTCCTAAATGCCAATTGAGCGTTAAATAAGAAAAACAGTACAATTTCTACAGATCTTTCTTTAGTATGCCTGATTTGCACACTGAGACCGCAGCTGCTAATTGTTTTCTGATTTGCAAACAAATGCCAAGGTACAAAGTGAAATCAGATAGCGAATTTGTTTTACTAAAGCGTAGTTGGTACAGATAGACAGACAGACAGACAACCTGAGAGAGGCTAGCCGTAGTCGACAGCCTAATCGCGAAACGTTTGCAGAAGTGCAAATCACTAAAAGTTGTGTTTATTTCACGAGAAATTAATTTAAGTCTACCAGGCATCTATATAGATAATATTCTCGTATACAGTTTGTTTTTAATTCAAATGTTAAATTTCATTTCAAATTAACTTTGAAGAATTTAAACAATTTCAAATTTATTTACAATAGCGTTTTATAGTCGTGCTCCTGCTTGAACGAAAATAACACATACAGTATAATACTCGGCATAGACGCTGGATAAATTCGATTTTTTGGACGAAGAAAGCAAGCCAGATAGGGGAGCTCCCAAAACGAGTTAACCGAACTAACGAACTTGCAGGAAGTGGACTGGAAGATCCCCACGCGGTATTTATGCAGTTCAAGTATGTCTTGCGATCTGCGGCATTCCGTCCAACGAAATCAGCTTAATCATTTCTTCCCGAGCAGGGTTAGAAATACCATATCACGCACAGAATTTGGGAAAGATCTTAAGGGCACTCACTATGTAGAGACATTTACAGGCAAGAAAACGCACTGTCTGGCCTAATCTTCACTCCGTATAGTTAGAAGAGGTAGAAGGAGGCGACTCGGTTTTATTGTATATAGCCTATAATACATTTTACAGGTAGTACATTTGCATTAAAGTAACGTGCAGGGCGCAGGCTGAGAGGTTCTGACGAATCTACACTTTTTACAAATGGTCACTTTTAAACTAAATTAAAAAATATGACGTGTATAAAAATGTGAAATATGTATGTACTGTATGTATTTAATAAAAACATGGAACATAATGGTACATTTACTTTCACAACCTAAGTCAAGATTTTGTGGCGATCTTTTACATGTACTGTATGTCGTCAACTTCAGTTGTTGTTGTTTTACGGTGTTAATTTAATTTAACTCTCGGGATAGGCGCGCCATTCGCTGATTTTTGCTTATATTGATAAAAATGATTATTCACCTTTTTTACTGTAAACGTGTGCAAATGGGCAAACGATTGCAAGAAGGAAGGCGAGAAAATGTCGAACGTTAAACACTTTTTCCAGAACAACTATATTATGAGGTTATAACATTCATCCAAGGTGCACAGCGGGTTTAACATGGAGTCAGATCGTGGTTCATCTTGGAAGGTCGAAGAGGACCATACGACAACGGGATGTGAAGCAATGGCAGGGAACGGGACAAGTGAAACACAGATCTGGGAATGTAAGGCCACGAATGTTCATTGGGCGTGATAACCGATAACTGAGACGTTTAGCATTGGAGGACCGATGGATGCCAGCAACCCTCATAAGGTACCAATGAGCTGTTCGGACCCAAGACGGAGATCCACTGACGGCAAAGACGGTGATCGTGCGACTTGGTATGGGCGGTATGACCAATTCGCCGTCCGAGGTTATCTCCCGTTCAGGCCACTACTAGGATAAACTGGTGGGCCAGTGAACGTCTCGTGTGGTCCGTGGCTCAACGAATCTTCATCCAAACTCCAGAGAAGAAATGGTCGTCTTCGCGTCTGGCGGCGGACAAGGAAGCAGTTACTGCGGAACAGTGTGTTTCACTGGTGGTGTGGTCGCATGTTACCAGGCGGGCAAGTCAGCTCTGGACTCTTTGGAGCGAGGGAACGCTGGTGTATCAACGGGTATTGGAGGAGTTGTAACCAGTGGTATTTGATGAACGATAACGCCACACCACATCGGGCTGGCATTGTGGTACAGTGGAAGGTGCGCCACAACATCCGGAGTTTGCCGTATGACCGTCAAGGAGCCCAGACGTCAACCACATCATCGTGCACATGTGGGACTTGTTTGAGAGTCGTATTGAGGGTCGTGTTTGACCTCAGAAAACCATGACAACGCTTCGTCGTGCTCTGGAGGAGGAAGAATGGAAACTTCTGCACCCGCTCCTATTAAATCCGATTGGTGGCCATTTTGCCACATCGTGTCCTGGCAGGATGAGATGACAGAGGATGGTACATTCAATGTTTAATATATATATATCTATTTATCGCTTTGCTCTTATTAATTTGTTATTGTCTACATATTGTACAAACGCCTTATGGTGTCACTTGGCAGATATTTTGAATTAATAAAAAATAGTATTGATATTTGAATCTACCTACGTAGTTGTTTTCCTCGATTGTATATATTAAAATTCAATATTAATAGACGTAAAAAAATTTGGTTCAAATGTATTTTTTAAAATTTTAAAATTCCAAGCAATCGATCTATTTCTAAATACTTTTCTCAATCTCGTGTAGGAATCAAAAGCTTGAAACTTTGCGAGTAAAGGCCAGTGCTCAGTTATCAATAGGTGTTGGAAATATGGGCTTCAATCTTCATGGCTCAGCTTCAACAGATAAATAACTCTGCCGAAACACCGCATTCGGGTTATACGGTTGGCACAAATTCAGTAAAGTTGATGAAAAAAAGAATTACCGGTATATAAATTTCAGAGAGATAGAAGAGGAACAGTTATACAATCAAATATATTTTCTGTTTTAATTTGTTTCAACAGAAATATCTTACGTTTAATGATTACTCCAGGGAAAAGGTTTCCAATGGATTCGGTAAGGAAAACACTAAACAGTATACAATAGAATGACAAATATAGTAAAAGTGTCATAATCCAAACAAATACTCATCTCATTTTTCACACTTTGGGCTTCCCGTCTTCATATATATTCGAAGTGCCCATAAAAGTAAATCACCAAAAGATCCGCCGATATAGCCCCAGCAGTCTTCCAATTTAGTGATAATATAAATCTGATCGCTATGACCATGCGCGTCATTTGGGGAATAAATCTTTCTCATCTGCGAGGTGGTCTGGTGAAAACCATTTTTGAATTATAATCCTCTCTGCAATAGAGTAAAAATATATTCTTTCTACTTGTTGCATATAAGGGAAGTAGATTTTTCCTTCTTCGTTCTGCACAGTGTGTCGTTTTTCTCATAAAAACAACTACTGTACGTTGTCATCAATTAGTAAATCTATCTATCGAGTGTCAAGCAGGTTCTCGGTTATGACATCCATTTTCTCCACAACGTTCGATTTTCTGTTGTATCTTTTAGTTTTTTGTATGATTCTGCATTTGATTTTATTAGCATGCCTATTCTTGGCCTTCCTCGAACTCGTTTTCCACACAATCGTCCTTCGATGACTGTTTTCATTAAGTTATCTTTCTTAAGATGTGACCTATCCAGTTCTTCTTCCCTTTCAAAAGTGCGGAAGTAAATTACGTTTTTCTTGTATCTCTTCTAAAACTTCTTCGTTGGGTTTTCGATCCTGCCATGATATTCTCTGCATTCGTCTCCATATCCACATTTCAAATGCTTCTATCTTTTGCTTAACACTTTGTTGGTATGTCCATGTTTCTCATCCATACAGGGCTACACTCCATATTATTGATTTGACAATTATCTTCTTAGTTTCTATGTTTAACCCTTTGGTGAGCAATTCTATTCGTTTGATAAAGGCTTGCTTAGCAATGGCAATTCTTGCTCTTATTTCCTCATGGCATCTACCATCCGATGTCATAATTGCTCCTAGGTATTTGAAGCTTTTCACTTGTTCAATTCCTTTAATTTTATGTTCAACTTATCATTTCCCGATTTTGAGATCCGCATTATTATCGTTTTCTTTATATTTATTTTCATGTTGTATTTTGCAGCTGTGCTATTCAAGTTGTCCAATAGTGCTTGCAATCCATTTGCTGTATCTGCCGTCAATGATTGATCTTTTCGAATCTTGAATTCTCTCTTCTATATGATCCAGTGCTTCAATCATCATTCTTTCTGTATACATTGAGAACAACAGTGGGGAGAGAAGACATCCTTGTCGTATTCCTTGCCCAATCATTGCTGGTCCTGATTCATTTTCTATCCTGATGGTAGCATTTTGATT
>JAUYWV010137202.1:0-10778 GCA_032274565.1 Nematoplana nigrocapitula
CAACCTATTCTCCGATCCTCCGAATTTGGATTATTATTCTGAAGACAGTAAGCATGATTCCGTCTGTTGTAAAAGATGTTGCATTTCCAACTGAAGCCTTAGGGAACTTTGTAGATACATTGTATTATATAATAAGTGTTACCATTCTACTCTTATTCTCCATGATTGTAAGTGGACAATACTTCTTTGCAGACATTATCAACTGTTTTACTACCTCTTTTCCTGCTGATTTGGCAGCTAGTTTAACATTCATTTATTCCAGATCAACTTCAATTTACCACTTTCAAGAATCCATTCGATATGTCCATCAAAGTCTCCCCAAGATATATAGTATTTGGATGTTGCTGTGTTTGCAAATCACAGTATTTCAGCTTCAATTGTGTTTGGCAACGATGAATTCTAGAACAGGGCTATTGAAATTCGCTATTAAAACACGTAATATAAAATATGCCGGGTCGGATGCCAGTTTCTTCATTCAATGCCTCGGCCGTTTAGGATCACTAATTAATGGTCATTATGTGGTTTAGAATGACCAGTGAAGAAAATTACGAAGGGCACAGGTGCGACCAAAACCAGCTTACTATGTAGGGGCAAAGAAGAACGCTGTTTCACTTGCTCTCCCAAATTCCTGAAATCCAAATATGTGCATTTCCACATAATTATGGACCGGGCTGGTATGTGGGCTATATTGGAGTGGAATATCTTCACGAGTTTCGGAAGTACACTTGCGACAAGTGGATTGGCTTTCCGGATGGTTTTGAAGACTTTCAATGCATAGACTGTAAATCTGTTTATTTTCAACAAAAAATAATAATAATACATTATTTTAGCAATATATGGATTGGCTTTCCGGAATGTTTTGAAGACTTTCAATGCATAGACTGTTAATATGTTTATTATCAACAAAAAAGCAATAACAATAATACAACATTATTTGAGCAATATATGATTAGTTTTTTTCTGTTACTTTTCTTTAAAAGTTAAATTATCAATCGCAACGATGTACATTATACTAGCCGTTATGCTATTATTCTCTTAATCATCATAAAGACTAACAGCTAAAAAGCAAGACTTCGATGTATTCGAAAACTCTTTTCTATTCAGTAATTTTAGACTTTTGATAATCTGTTGGGATGTATGAATAATTTCAATGGAGGCATTTGACGATTTATTCACCAAGAGTGCAAACAATCGTACTAAGGAGTCGTGAATTAAATCATTTACGCGTGAAATCTTATTATTTATTATAATTTATCCACGGTTTATTTTAAATTAAAATTTTATTTTTAATGACAATTTGCAGAATTCAGTTCTTCAAGACGAGTGATATTATAGACAACAGTTTTTTACAATATCTCTTGGACGATGATTATGAATTTCCACAGGAAATTCAACAACCAACAACGTCAAGATTTTCTGCTACTTCTGAAGAAGAATTACAAAGGAAGAATGATAGCAGAAGTAGTATACTATAGATACGCTCTACTCCACCAGTCATGCGTGCCGAATGGTGCTATTTATTTTTCAATCAGACTACTAATAAGGACATTGACACCTCTAGTATACTAAATTTTCAAACTTATATAAGCCGCGCGGGCATTGACGAAGACAAACCTCTGTGCACACTTGCCCCACTCGCTCTACGGAGCACGCTCGTTCAAGTATTCATAAATTTACTATTTGTCGATACACTCTAGTGTGCTAACCAAACTCACACAAGTTTTGTCAGTCACGAAAACCTGCACGCTTGCCTCACTCGCTCTACTATTTTAACTGAGCTCTCGCAATTCGATCAAGTTTTCATAAGTTTACTCTAATGACAGTGAGTTTGTCTACCGCTTTTATGCGGAGATTTCATATGAGAAAATAATGTTTCATTCCTATTTTACTACTTATAAGCAGTCTTGCAAACAACCGTCTTTTTGCATAACAATCAATAACAGTCAATAAATGATACTTGACATTTCGCCTGAGGTGAAGATGAAACCAATAATGGTGAAACGATGGTTAGGTTTCTGAGTGTACCTGATTGACTTGATATAACTAACAAAACTTGTGTGAGTTTTGCACTAGAGTAAACTTATGAAAACTTGAGCGAGCGTGCTCAGTAGAGCGAGTGGGGCAAGCATGCACAGAGATCAATGCCCTCGCGGCTTATATAAGGTCGGAAATTTAGTAGACTAGAGGTGTCAATGTCCTTAATAAGTAGTCTGATTGAAAATAAATAGCGACATTCGATTCTCCATGCTCGATAACCTATAAATTCACTCTTCATTTGTTAAAATTGAATAAAAAAGGATGTGTGCTAGAGCTGACATATCTCTTACTACTACTCGAACCACAAACAAAGCTTGAGGAACGCTTGAGGAAGGTTCGAGGAAAGCTTTGGTATTCTCATATCTCCTCGAGTTGAGGAAGGTTTGAGGATCCCTTGCGGAATCCTCAAGGTGTCCTCAAGGAATCCTCGAGTTATTAACAAATATCGAGGAAGGTATACCCCTACCTTGAGGATTCCTCGAACGCCTTGAAACAATGGAAGCGCGTGTACAGAGGATAATGCGATCTCATCTAAATCGGCGTTCGCCTGTGGATTTTAGTAATCCCCTTAATAAATACACAGAAAACAACTTCAAGATGAGATATCGAATTTCGAAACAGGTATTCTCCAACCTTCTGCAATCCATCGATTAATTCCATTATGTAAATTACAGAGGGCAAATGTCAATTCCGCCAGTTGTTCAGTTGGCAGTGGCAATGCGTTATTTTGCCTCAGGATCTTTTCAGGTATGTTACTAATTATAATTAAAATAATTATATGGTCTACTATTGAAATTTGGCTTTCTGAAGCACTTTCAATTATTTAACCAAAGATAGCTAGTGGTTATTTGTACGGAACCGTCTGAATAAATTCCGAGGCTATTTGTACACAACCATGTAAATATATTTTGTGGTTATCAGTGTCTAGGCATCAATTGTAAAAATAACGAAAGTCTAGCGCAAAAAAGAGACAGACAATTATGTAATTGATTTGTTTTGAAGTTCACTTTGATTATAATTCAGAAGGAATTTATTCATACGGTTCCGTAAGAATAACCACTATCTAAACCAAAATGCATTGCTTGGGCCACTTGTGCTATTGTCAAATTAAAAAAATCTCATCTTAATATAGGCAGCCTCCAGTACAAGTTTCAGTTATCCTGCGTAGTCTAAATTTTTGATAATACTAATATTTCTTATTTATGACTGACAAAAATATAATAATGTTAGGATATTTAAAATTTTTGTAAAAAGTGTAGTCCTAGTAATTTTAAAATGCATACATGCCACTACAAGAAAAGCTCAACAAAGTGAAAGTGGTGTAAGTTACCAGCTACACTATATAAAGTAAAAAAACAATTTACATTATGTAGTTCAGATAATTAGTTTAAGCTTGTAGTTAGTGCATGGTAATAAGTCTACTACTCAACTATAAAGTTAAAAAATAAAACATTTGAATAAGTACTTTACACTTTTTACCTATTGTTTGTTCTTTTCAGCTTACCATTGCTGATTTAAATGAATTTAAATTGAGCCAGGCTTCTGTGAGTAGAATAATATCAAAAGTATCTGACTTAATTGCTGCTAAAAGAAATATGTCTATTAAATTTCCAAATTTGGAGGCCATTCCGAGCATACAACGAAGGTAAGCATTCCTGATTGACAATGCTTGCAATTTCAGAATATACACTACCACTTTTTGTTATTAACTTCAGGTTTTTCGAAATTAGAGGGTTTCCAGGCTGCATTGGAGCCCTGGATTGTACACACATTCCGATTAAAAGCCCTGGTGGAACCAATGCAGAAGTCTATAGGAATCGGAAGGGCTATTTTTCTTTAAACTGTCAGGCAATTGCTGGCCCTGATAATGATTTTTTTTCTGCCACTGTGATGTGGCCAGGAAGTGTACATGATTCCCGAATTTTTGACAATTCAAATGTTAAAGACATTCTGGAGACCATAAAATATGGTCATGTTCTTGGTGATTCTGCATACTCATTAAAAACTTATTTACTAACACCATTTGACGGTCCACAAAACATAGCAGAAAGGAGGTACAATAGAGCTCACAGTGCCACAAGAGCAAAAATTGAATGCACTTTTGGTATTTTGAAGAGGAGATTTCCTATACTTCACTCCCCACTGAGTACAAAGTTGCAGACCAGTATTTCGATAATAGTAGCTTGCTTTGTTCTTCATAATTACTGCATTTCCCACAGAGATTTTTGGGTAGAAGAAGAACATGATGGCATTAGTCAACAAGAAATATTAGAAGTTATGCACAATAATACTAATGACAGTCTAGCTCAAAGTAAAAGGAAAGCTATCGTTCGGAATTATTTTAGTTAGATGTCATTATGTAAATAAAACAATCTTCATTTAACGATGTAAACTGGTTTGCACATTTATCTATTATCAATGACAACCCTGAGATGAACCTTTTGCTGATAGCTATCCACAGTGTCTAATATCCATCACAAATCTTTCAAGATGTTGTTATATTACTTTGAGCATAACTTTGCTTGGGCATGTGATAAAAACTATTGTCCTCCAGTTGAAACATTGTTTCAAATTACAGGGATATTTTGAGTTACATAGTTCTTTCAGAGCATTTTACATAGTTTTCCAAATTTTTTGCTTGATATTTTTAAGCTGCCTTTTGTAGTGCTGAATTTAAACTTTTCATTGTTCTGCGGTTTATTCACATTTGTTATCTTTCGCTTTAGTTAGACGACTCAGAGTGGCAATTTCAATTGCTTTTTCACTTACTTAGTTTATAGGCCAATTACATTTTCTGCTTAATTAATATTGTACACCTATATTTGTTGGTCAAATGTATAAATGAAATATACTGTACTTTATTATTATTAAAAGTTAATTACAATGGGTTAGTGTTTTTTAAAGCTTCATTAAGTAACAAAAAATAATTATTAAACATCTGAAGATTATTCAAGTAAAATACATTAATTGTTAAACACTATGAATCTTCTTTCAGTGAAAAACATTATTTACAGATAAAGTTTAAGCTTCTTTGAGTAACAAAGAATTAATAATTAAACTTCTGAAGCTTCTTAATGTTAATTTCTTCTTTCATTTGAAGCAGATCCATCTCCCTCTGGTGTTTTTCCTTTTCGTTTTTAATTTTTAAATCTGTTAGTTCAATTTGCTTTTTAAGAAAAATTAAATCCAGCGAAGTTGCTTCAGACATGTTAGATTTTATTTGTTTTTGACCAATATCTGTAAATTGTAAAGTATACATTGAGAATTAATTTGTCCCCCTTGTGAGTATACCCTTGAATTTACACCTCTTACCTTTTATTCTTTTTCCTTTCTCATTGGTAACTAAAAGTTAAATTATGAATTCAGATTATTAATTATAGTTTATTATTTTATTGCAATTGTACTATGACTGTTTACTAATTGAATATTATAAAAGGAAAGATAAAGTTAAAACATATAAAAAACATTTACTTTCAATATGTTTTCTAGCCTGACAGCTGGTATTATTGACTTCATCTGAAAAATAAAAATTAGCACAAGTTGTTAGTAATAATATATATACATCTTTTATATAGTGCTATTCAGATTAAAGGTGATGTAAAAGAAATACACAGCATCAAATTGTTTAATTTACAATTACTTACATTTAACATGTTCTATCCCATTGGAAGTGGTAGGCATTGCTTCACTCTCCTTGGTTTCTATTCTGTATTCCATTTCTGGAAGGATAAATAACATGAATGAGATTTGTGCACAAACAGTGCATTCAAAAATTTTTAGACACACCATCATCTGAGTCCATTCCCACAATTATTTCTTCAATCTGATCATCACCATAGTCAGACTGAATGGGATTTAGTATAGATGGGGATAGTAGACTGGACACTTTCAGTAATTCATTTGGTATTGATGTATCTGCAGTTCCCCCTCCAGTTTTTTTTATCTCCTTTCTTTGACTATATGAAAATAAATGGTACAACAAAGCAATGTAGGAAATATTTTTTAAAACAGCTTACCTAAAACATCTTCTACATATTTTACAAATATGTCTAAGCATAAATAAAACAAACTCTCCTAAGAATTACTTACAAAGAGAAAAAAATTACTGCACAAACATCCAATAAGAGAAACAATTGTTATTGATGTTGCAAGCATTTGCTATAATAACCACATAATACAAACATTACAAATATAACAAAATTAAAAACCAAAATTTTCAAAGAAAAACTATATAATAATCAACATAGGTCAACAACAGTTAACAATTTAATAATAAAAACATTTTGGTGTAGATAGTTGTTATTAGTACGGAACCGTCTGAATAAATTCCGCGGATATATGATAATCTGAAAAAATATGCCGACAAATCATAATCCATAACTCCAAATGGCTCCAATGGCTTCTACCCTTTGAATTATTATCTAAGTAAACTTCTCAGATGTATTACGTAATTTTCTGCTCTCATTTTGCGCTTGACATTCGCTATTTTTAAATTGATAACAACAGAATATATTTTAACTGTTGCCTACTAATAGCTACGGAAATTATCAGACGCTTCCGTATGAATAGCAACGGAAAGTATTCAGACGGTCCCGTATGAATATCCATTGACTGATTTTATTGCATTTGTTTTTCATTGTACATTTGTGATTGCCAAAAAATTAATATTATTATTAATATTATTATTAATTTTAAACAAGCATAGCTACCAAAAAAAAATTATAATTTTATACTGACCTGTCTAACGCTTTTTTTGTACGTGATTTCAGGTTATCCCACAATTTTTTCAATTCCTTTGTTCCACGAAATGGCCCTAATCCGACATTAAATTCACTACTAATCAAATCCCAACCTTTTTGTTTTTTAAAAATAATAGATCCTGAAGTCACTTTAGATTCAATGATAGGATATTTCTTAATTAAACTAATCAGCAGCTCTTTCTCATCATCACTGTACAGTTTTCTTGACATGTTTTAAAAGTGAACTAAAATTATCCAATCCAATCCAATCCAATTACATAATGACAAAATTAAAACAGTTTTTTCATACATTTATAAAATAACACAGTGACGAATTTCCCCGAGACTTCCTTGAGGACTCCTCAAGGTATCCTTACTCGAGGAACGTATGAGAATACCAAACTCGAGGAAGCCTTGAGGATTCCTCAAACCTCGAACCTTCCTCAGTCGAGGAAGATATGAGAATACGACCAAAATACTTGTTTAAAATATTATACAGAAATATAAGTATCATGTAAAATTATATATGAATATTAATCTTAAAAAGGAAATTTAAAAAATATATGTATATATAGTAATTATAAATATAAAGTATAAATGTTTCATCGAAATATGAATTTTAAATAATAAACATAAACATTCAATGTAAATATTAAAAGTAAATACAAATATTATATAGAATTAATTATTAAATATGAAATATAAACTGGTGCACCTTGCTGAGTTTCTATTTTACTAATCACCTTTCATCTCTTTCACATTTAAATTATCTTATTGGAATTCATATTTTATATAAAACATCGACTCTAACAACCGTCTGTGATTTAGTGCTTATGCGAATCGTACGAAAAATTGCATCATGTGCAACTTCCATTTTACAATTTGCTATACCGTTCTGGTTTAGAAGAGCCAGAATAACGAAACTACTGGATATTAGTGCATTCAATAGGACATCAGTAAAGAGCGAGACGCACCTAAGCAGAATAATTTCAACGAACCACTTACACACACTGTTGTAGACTTAGATATCTATGTTCAGCCAAAATCTAACTTATCTGGCTTGCTTAATGATAGTTAGTTATAGTTATATATTTATGCACTTGCGGGAGATTTTCATATTTTCTCTCCCTCCCACGGACCGGCGAATGCCTCCAGAGTTCGAATAGAAAATCTCCCAAAGTAGCATAATTACTTTCTGCCGTATAGCAAATGAGCTTTTTCCTACAACAAACATAAGACTTACAGTAATTCTAATCAATAATACTGTTATAGTTAGAGAAATTATTTAAATTGGAATGATGTGTAAGGCGAATGCATTGTCACTCTAAAGATGGATAGTTTATAATCTACGAAGAAATCCGAATATGCTATCCATAGTTATAAAAGCTGGATTAAAAAAAGGAAAAAAGACTCCCTTGTCTGTCTTGGAATACATTGAGAGTCTACAAGTTACGTCCGGTTCCTCAACGTTGTGGGTCGCATATTTTCAATACTTAATAAATATTTTGTTTAATTGTCCAATGTACAATAGATATATGATTTTGCAATTAACAGTGTTTTAAAAAATTACAGCCGGAGAGTGTCTAACTTTCCACTGCGGTCGGGAGATTAAACTATTTTATCAATTGAAATTCCAGATTCGTTATGTCTACATGACCTCCCGCTACGGCAGAAAAATGTTGCTATGTGAAGAAAAACTGCACAACCACCACCACTTAGTGTGTTCGTGTGCTCACCAAAATGACGCGGTTAAGTTTTGCCGAAGAACTGCAAATGGCAAATAACTATGCTTCGTCATCAACATCTTATCTTCTGAGAGAACACAAATGCGAGTGTCCGCAAGCCATTTGAAAACACGCGTTTAAACTGGGAAAGCGAGAAAAGAACTGTGAAATATATCGACAAGCAAATATCGAAAATGATCTCTGGAAATGTTCGGCCTATAATTGAAAATAGGTCGACATCTGAATTTAAACCGAATTTATCGAAACAATGTCCATTTTCGATAGGGGATTGCTGAAATTTTGCGCAAATTCGCCACCTCAACATCGGCTGCTAGCTAGCACCAACCCACACCACGAACTCTGCCGTCTGTTTATCCACTAAAATTAGCCAAATAGATTCGCCAACCAAGTTAGACAAGCCATATCCTGCCTGCGGGAATCTGTTTCCGTTCACTATTCGTTCGCTCTCTGGAGCTTCCACCAATTGTTTACTCGACTGGCATGCGAGCAAGCAGGCACCGTTTCCCACACCCACACACACGTCATATCCTCGTTGAGGGGAACTAACTCTCAGGGTACTCGACGCTCATAGTTGACACTCAGAAGGTAGACTATGTAGACGAGGCTTGTGTTTCCAGGTCGTCTGGTGATGGTTTTCGGTGGATCGCTTTAATTGAGTATACCACCTCTGACAATGACACGTGTAAATAAAAGGAGTCTGCTTGTAATTAACTGTTCAGTGTTGCGACTACGCAGCTGGTCCCCACAGCTTAGAGACAAACACTGTAGGCAGAAATATTGCACAATTTCACCCGACAACTCAAACATTTTCGTCTATTTTCAAATGCGGATTATGCCAGGCATTTGAGATTGGCTTTAGTTGTTTCTGAATGGCGTGTCCTAATGGACAAGAACTCTGACTCCTAAGCAAAAGATTGCGGGTTTGAATTTTTTCTTTCAACTGATTATGTAACAATGTTTAAAAAATCATTTACGACTGAATTTCTAAACTTGTTGATTAAGCATTAGGTTGATTTTATCGGAATGTCACAAATACATTGCTGGTACAGCTAGCTTTATATAATCCTGAGCGTTATTTTAGGAATTTCCTGCGTTAAGCGTATTATTTTAAATTCCTCCCTTTTTCTGCATTGCTTTTGCGTTTGGTTGAATGTTTGTACGACCTTAAACTGTCAAAAGGCAGCAAAACTAACCTGATCATGCGCCAATAGGGACGAGCAGGCTATGAAAACCGAACTACAGTGGATGTGGTGGAGCGCAATTAACTGCAAAGTGCTCTAGTATAATAAAATCAATGTTTCCTGATTCCGAAATAGCAAACCAGTTTTTATGTGGCCGACAGAATGCGCTAACAAGCTGGTATTTCATCTTATTTACAGGCGTCTATAAAGGTGTAGACTAGAAATTAAGAGAGGAAAGTAGCTTAAGTTACCTTCTGGTTACTGGAGGTTGTTCGCTTCACACAATAGCCAACGCAAACCGAATTACGTTCTCTTCAGATATTACAAATTTGCAGAAGACGTTTCTGAAGAGTGTCCCCTCCAAAACGAAAATAAATATCCGGTTGAAAATTAGTTTGATCGTTTTTGTCTCTTGTTACAGCGCTATAATTTGATCGATTTTATTGAATTTTCAACGTCGCGAAAACGCTGCCCATTTTGTAGATGAAAGATGTATCGCCAGTTTTGAAATCCCAAAGATGAACAATTCACACTCTGGCTATTCTTTGACTGATTGTTTACGTATTTTACAAAATGTAAATAAAATATTGACTTGCGTTAATTTTGTTTATCAACGTTATTTATTTCAAATGGCCCGTACCAGCACTGCAAATATTTTATATGATCTAATTTTAAACGTACAGTGTGAATTGTTCTAGAAGTTATTTTTTGTATATTTGACATAAAACATTAATCACACACGCAGTCAACTTTAGGAGATACTAAAATTTATACACATTTGTCTAGGGGCAGAATTGTAACAAAAACAAACAAAGAACAGTGCAACATTACCAATAAACTGCCCTAAAACTGTTTGAGTCCCTGTAGGTTCTGAACAATAGGGCTAAGCATTGGTTTGGTCTGCTATTGCTCCAATCACAAACAATATCAACGACAACACGTGGTTTCGAGACATCTTGGATAGGTTTGGGCATATGTATGGTGTTCTGTGAAAGTTGGACCGTTTGGTTAAATTGCGACCACCCTTCTGAGGGTATCGCTTGGGTGAGGGCTGGTGTCCACCTCTGTTTCATGTT
>JAUYWV010137213.1:0-10778 GCA_032274565.1 Nematoplana nigrocapitula
ACAAATGATTGGACATATAAATTATATCTAAAAGATTAGAAAATACTTACCTATCTTACCTTGCAATATATATATATATTTAAAAAACTCTAAAATTATAGAGTAAGACAGGGTAATTGGGGTACTCGTTTTTTTTACAAAGCTTACTCGAATTATACTCGAATATACTTGATTTTTTTTGGAAAGTTTATGCGGCCACCCTGGTGGATTTAACTGCATCAAAGATAAGGATGGTATGAATGGTGCTTGTAATTTCATGTAATTGCAAAACATTTTACCCACTACCGACCACAGACACCCACTGCTTACTTTGATTGAAGAGATATTGTAGTTACATGTGGTTAATTAACTATTTTAATTACTTTTAAAGGTTTGTTGACACTTGCTAAAACAACATACATTGGTAACGAATTGTGTTATTAGCAGGTATACAGAATGAAATATTATATTTTTTTGGAATAATTAATTTTATTTATTTTAGATAAAGTATTTTGTTTGGTTGTGGCATGGCATTGGATAATCCGGCTCCAGCCCATGTAAGCCAGCATGACGATCCGGAAATCGTGTCATCCACTCTGAGAACCCCGACCTCTCTACTACACTCCAATGCTGATGTTGCTGCCACATCCTCATCCCATCAACGAGCAACAGTCATGCCAATTGTTGACACTGATTCTCCTCAGATTGCCAGGAACTACTCGGTAGGTGGAGAGCATAAGTAGTTTATGCAACTGTTGTGGTGATGCAAGTGCAAGTGGTATTGATCGCTGCCGCTTGGCAGCTTAGTGATCTCTGCTGATTGGCTGTTTTGAACTGAACTGTTTATCAAATTCAGTGGTTGGTTAGCTGTGTGGGATGTTTTTAAGAGGCTTATAGAGCTGATTAGTATGTCGCTGTAAATCACTGGTTTTGAATACACGTTTGTTTCTATTGACTCTGAGTTGAGAATATAACAGCAACTCTTTGTATTATTCAGTATTATTAAAGATAAATTTGTTGAATGATAATTATTAGTTCATATGCGTAAAACCGAGCAATTTCTCGTTAGTAGAATAATTTGAAACGAAGCTTCAGCTCATGATTAAGAGAAATGCGAAAGTCTTTGCTAAACATTGTAAATAAGCATTTGCTTGTAGGCAATACTTTTGCTCAAAATGATGGCTTTTACTCAACGTAACATGTATGTATGTATAGGTATGTGTGTTTGTCTGGGCATCAATTTTGAACGGTTGATCCCAGAGCAAAACTAAGGGAATCAGCAGGTTCCTGCGGATGTTACCTGTTTTAATAATTATTCTAAGTTTTTCTTTCTATTATAAAATATAGGTAATAATTTTTAGAAAATGTAATTCAAAATGCGATATTCAATAAATCATTATACGTTTTTGTTTTACTACTAATGAATTTAGGAGTAGTATACCTCATAATTTATAAGTCAAATTAGTTACATTTCACGAGGTCACTTCTACTGTGGTTTATTTCTTGCTAGTCAGGTTTTAAACCCATTTGCCCCCCTTGGGTTCACCCCGATTTGATCCAACGAAAGTATTTCTTAACATAATTCTCCTTACTGCTTTTGTCTTACTGAATTATTAGAATAAATTATTTACTTGAAAATTTGGTTGTTTCCTGATATTTATTGCCCTGTGTATCCACCGAGCGGAGCCGGGTACCTCCGCTAGTAATATGTACAACTAAATCAAGTAAAATGTGAAAAAACTAAGATAACACTATCTTATGTATTTCGAACAATAACTTAATTTTACTAAAAAAATCACAAACTTGCATTCTAAGTCGGCATTTTCTGTGCATGAGGCTTTTTTTCTGCTATTTTTCATGACCTGCGTTATAATTTGCATAATATCGAGTTGAAAGACATTTCAGATTCAAATGATGATACTCCTGTTTTTAACATTATAGGATACCAGGTCGTCATTTATAATTTTTCCTTTATCTTATAAATATTAAATATTATACGATTTTGAATACGAAGACTCGCATTATGTAACTCCAAAGTTAAAAAAATTTTGCATCAAATGCATTTTTATATTTAAAAACAGAAGCAATTACTCTTTTCGTAAACCATTCAATTTAATTAAATATGAGCAAAATTTGCAAATATTTTGAAGCTTACTAATGAAATGATAATTGGTAGTTTCTAAATGGCTTCCAAAGTACAGAAACTAAATTCTGCGTTGTGTATAAAACATTACTTCACATAAATAGTCCGGTGACTTTTGCACCACCCTCTATAATGCATGCAGAACATTTAAACCCATGGGAAATGTATTTAAAACAAACAAGTTACAGCTGAAGGAGTAAAAACCAAACAGAAAAAGTTATGTTTGTAATCTAATATGCTAGAGACGCTGACTTTACGAATTTATAATGACATTGTGACAGTTTTCTAATAAGTAATTCTCAATTATTTCAGTGAGTGACAGTTTTCATGCGAGTTTTTGTATTTTGCAAAGGGCTGAAGCCGCGATGGTAGTATAGCTTTCTGATTTAGGCACATTGGACACTGCCTTTTTGCGCTTCAGAGAGGTACTTTCCGGTTGACAGGACTGGTTGATTCAGCGTCTGCCTCTGCTATAGCAGTATTCCTTTCAGGAAACGGCAACTTGAGAAATTCTTCAATCTGCACAGTGAATGTTTTCAGCAAGTTCACTCCCATATTAGGTTGTTTCGTACAATATCCTTCACCGTTCTGCCTAACGCGGAAAGTCTACTGTGTATATCTATCTACTTCAGGTCCGCACTCATGTAGCAGTAATCAAGAGTATTTAAAGTTTCCTCTGCACTGTGCTTCATTATTGCAGTATTCTTCCTTTCTAATAATTTACTAATTAGCATAAATCTATATTTGAATTTGAAAACACTTGCATCCGCAGTGTACAGAAAAATAAAATTGCATTTGTAACAAAGTATTTCATACTACGAGGAAAATTTATATTTCGAGAGTATATTGACTAATTCGGACTTATTTCACTGGTTTGCTCACAATTACATTACTAGTGGTTAAAGGTGTTTGGAATGTGTAACGTGTTTCTATTGTGTAACCACAATTAATAACGAAAAATGTGTTACATAGACATGAATTAAATAAAAACTCAATTAAAAACATTCTTAATAAAAGGAGCTTATACCAAACATGTATTTCATGGCAACCTGTTTCAACCGTTCCACACTCACTTTTAAGACAATATCGCGGGTGCAAATTTAAATAAAAGTACTGTATTACGGAAAAATCATTAAACTCTAAGATGCACCGTTATTAATGAGTGAGATAGCTAAACCCGCGCGTGAAATCATAGGATTAGAACAACATGCACGAGTTTCACGCTCTATGTTTGAGAGTTGGAAAACCTGATTTGATAAATAAATATCATTTCATAAGGTATAGATTTCAGTTAATGAGAAGTCGAGTTATGAATTTAAAATTTATAGCACAAATTTTCAATCCGGTTCGACTACATTTGGTCTATCCGTTCTTTCACCTGCACAGGCCGAGACGCCGGAACAGTCGACAGCAGTGCCACACTACGCGAACCCTCTGACAGCGAGCGACTCTGACACAGGCCAAGCGGTGGCGGCCGGCGAAGCGATTAGTACGGATGATGTTGGGAAGGGGAAAGTGTGCTGCTCACCAGAGCCGTCGTGGTCGACGGATGAGATGTGTCGTATTTGTCACTGCGGTTGGGAGGCCGGCTCCTCCCTCGTGGCGCCGTGTCTGTGCACCGGCAGCTTGCGCCAGGTGCACCGGGCCTGTCTCCAGCGTTGGCTCCAAGCGAGTGGCAAGCGACAGTGCGAACTCTGCCGATTCCAATTCTTCCTCAAAACTACAACCAAGCCTTTGTCCGAGGTAGGCCTTCGGGAGAGGGAGTCCGTCGCGACATTTTTAGATGCGTCCTCGTAGCTCTATAGAAGGGTTTGGGTTTGACTATCTGTCTATCGCTTATGTTTAAAGTCGATTTTCTCCGCAATTTGATATTGGTTTTAATTGAAACTTGGTGTAAAGATAATTAAACAAAGCACGACGGCATTGAAGCACCATTAAGAATATTCGGTGTAACCTGTGGTGTCCCAACCCTGAAATTGGAGAGATAATGAGGGAACCAAGAAAAATCGCGGCATTTCTGAGGAGGGTGGGCCGGACGGATACTCCCCTGTACGATGATGTTCCTGGCCCCGCCAACATCCTCGACGCTGGGGAAGGCATGAAGTGAAGAAGAATAAGGTGACAAGGACGCATCACAATGTCCGTAGAAATATTGAAATCCCTTATTGTGGATAAAGTAGGTGGACGTGCCATGCTCACGAAGGATGTCCTTTCGAAGTGTAGAAGTTCCGCAGATGCACTTCTCAAACGAGTTGGAAAATTATTATTGCATTAAATTTACGTCGAGTTGACTGCCCTTTGTGTTATCTATACTTTATTCGGTGTGGTTTTAGATGATTTCATTTTGTATCCACTTGAGTCATCTATATGACTTTATTACATGCCTGTATTATATGATAAATACTTTTAACTCCCTGGATTATGCCCCGGCCCATCTGACCACTATTTTTATGTGGTGTGTGTGCGTGTCGCTCAGTGGTGCTGCCTGCCCATGTCTCGCGTCGAGCGCCGCAAGATCATCTGTTCGGTCACCTTCCACGCAATCGCCCTGACCTGCGTCCTCTGGTCCCTGTTCGTCCTAATCGAACGGACAGCCGAGGAGGCGGCCCAGGGGGTATTCGAGTGGCCCTTCTGGACCAAACTAATTGTCATAGCGGTCGGCTTCACTGGTGGGGTGGTCTTCGTCTATGTCCAGTGTCGTATGTATCTGAGCATCTTTCGCCGATGGCGCGCCCACAACCAGACCTTCAAGGTGCAGAGTGTGCCAGCCGAGATTCTCCAGACGGCCCGACAGGCGGCCAAAGAGAAGGCGGCCGCTGTCATTGTCAACGCACAGTGTGACGCGACGCTCCCAATTGACGTTTCGTTCATTTCTGGGGGTCTGGACCAATGGACTACTAATGTTTTGGCACCCCAGTCCTTCGCCTCTCCCTCCCGGGCGACTAGTCAACCTCCCGCGCAGCTTTCATCAGTTTCCCAGCCGGGGCCTTCTTCGCTCGCCTGTTGATCAGGCAGCTATTATTGTCGTGCGGACGTTCCACCCACTTTCGACTTTTCTCTCATCATCAATACTCCTTCTCATTTGATTGCATTTGAACTTTCAAAGAATATTATCGAGTTCGTAAATACCTGTCGTGTACCCTCCAGTGCCTCGCTCGCACACGGCGTCCTCGGGTCATTCCGAGAAGTGGTGCAAATGAACGATGCTACGAGACATCTTGGTTAGACAATGGGTATTTCGGTTAAATGGCGACCGCCATTCTGAGGCCCGCAATGCATAATCGCATAGCCTATATCTGAGTGACGTGTTTGTGCCTCCAGTGTTTTTCTATCTTTCAGGTACGTAACTTAAAGAGCAAGTTGCGTTTCTTTCGTAGGTCGCACACAATAGAATCCATACATCCGTGCACCTCTTGCTTCCTGTGACAACCATTCTGTAGCGAGCCATTGCCGCCTCACTGTGAAGCATGCATGCACATAACTGTTTAATTTGCGCAATTAATGGCAAAAGTTGATTGGATACTTTGTCAAATTTATATGTTATGATTCGCTTTACAAGTAAGCCTGCCACCACCGGAAACATGAACGATCACTGATTCAAAGGTTTTATGGAAAGACGAAGAAGATTGGGTTGAAAGAAGCATCGTGGGGGTAGTTAGTAGGACTATAGTTTCATATGGTTGGCTCGCGTGTTATTAACAGTTAAGACGAATGTGATACCATGCAGTAGTTGTTTTGCAAAGATTCGGTAATGATCACAGAAGGTCTGATTGTTAGTGAAAGAAAGATAGATGAAATTTTTTGGACTGGAGTTATGTGGAAGAAGGAGTGAAATTCAACAAACCACGCACGCCCAATAAGTGGGACAATATTTGACTGAGATAAAGTATTGATTGGTGAACTGAAGCAAACACATAGGCGCCTCTTTTAGATGTTGGACTACAGGGACGGCGGAACCTATTTCTGAGTGTCTGGAAGCAGCCGCAACGCTCGACCTACCCTTCATTAAATCAAAATCGATTAGCAACACTGTTTGTTAAAAGGGCGTCTGTCCACCCGGCCGAAATTGCATAAAAACCATAATAAGAAAAACGGAGTTTAAACAAAAACCACCTAACCGAAGGGTTTTTTCCTCCATTTGTTTCTGATGAATAAATCAATCAGTTTGTCCAAATCAATTGCTTTCAAATCTTCTGAATGCACAGGACATAGGGCAAAGTGTTCAGACGTTGCTATTTCACTATAGGCGGTAACCACGTTTTCCGACGCGCCTGAGTGCAAGAAAGCGACCTCTCACTTTCAGAGGAAGTGGCAGTGTGCACTACTATAATGAGTCGAGCAAGAGTCTCTCCATTTGAGATGAAGAGCATTGAGTTCGGGGTATAAGGGAAACCCTTGTTTCGGAATTTCTCCAGTGTTCAAACATTGTGTTAACTTGTATAAAGAATCAAGTCCCTTTTTCTTCTTGAACCGTTCATCCACTTCTTCAATAGCAATTTTTCCAAATTGAAGTTGTTTTGCAGAATTCTCTTTTTTGTTTGCAATTTTTTAATGGTGTGAAAGTTGTGTAGGGTGGTTGTGCACGCAGCGTATATAGTCAATCCTAGCGTATTGCATTTTCATCCAAACCTGATACTGTTTTGTTTTGTCAGATTGTATTTATCTTTACATATTAATTATGTGATAACGTTTTCGATCTCGTCAGCTACTTGTATACTCAGATGATATACCGTAACTTTACATTTTTGTGCTGGTCATCTTTTTTTGCATATCAACTTATACTGTAGTGTTATAGATATTGTCGATTCGCTATACTGTCTGTAGTTATAGATTTTGCATTGTGAAAAATGTTTTGGAAAGATTGATAGCTTTGCTGGTGAGCTGTTCTTGATTTTTATTCCACCTGTTCTGCAGATTTTCAGGTTTACTCTGACTGCATTCGTATTTTTACGGTATATTTATTTTATGTAAGTAGTATACGCTGTATATTCTGTTTAATAAAAATACATGAACAGTACATTACTTAACAATTATGGTTATGCATGGCCAAGCGCTATGTGTTTCAAGTAATAAAATACAGCTAATACACCATTTAAATTTTAAACCAGTACTCGACTAATAATTGATTAAAATAAATTTCACGTTAGTCAAAGTTGGACGTTTCTTGATTATTGTTTCAGAATTAATGCGTGAACGGCGTAGTTAATGAAATGGACAGGAAATCGATCGCCTCCCCGAACAAAAGCAGATATATTACCTTCGCTTGATGCGTGTATATAAATTATAATGCTACCTCGCAGACAAATTACAGACTATAAGAAGCGGAAACCTTTTCACTGAAAATATTGTAAGTTGTGTCAGTCTATACTCCACAGTTTCTCGTGTATTGGAAACATACAATGTGGAAAACGAACAGGAAGACTTCCCAAACTCACGTGTCAAGCAACAAGAAGGCTGCTCAGAAAGGCGTCAAGTTCGCTGTCGAGTGTTTCTGTGATGGCGAAAGAGCTTCAACTAAATGTGTTGTTTACTATTGTATGGCGTAATTTAAGAAAATCAAAGTATATTCGACTAAAGTACTGTCTCAGAAAGCAGCCATCACTGACTAACGCACAAAACCGCTAGGTTAATTAGATTTGACAAAGGAAATAGGAAAACTCGGCAACGTGTGTGTGTTTCTCTGCTGATGAATAGATCTAGTCTGTCTTTATGGTCCGGATGGCTATAAATACTACTGGTACGTTGTACGAAAAAAAGAATTAAAAAATTGTTCGTCAAAATAATAGGCGGTTTGGTTATAGGGCCGCATGCTGGAGGTACAGGGCGAACAACATTGGTTTTTGTCAATGGTATATAATTGATTCCAATGCCTACCAACGAATGTAGGAGATTGCTTTGTTGCCTCACAAAACGCTTTGGTCTGTATTTTACCTCTCGCTTTTCACTCACTCGAACCACAGTTCAGTGCCTTCCTGTTCCTCTTCACGTGTGTAGCCTTCGCCTCCCTGTCGGCCCACTCATTCCCCTCCACATCCCACAAGTGCCAGAGCCCACTGCAGTACCATTCTGGTCCACTCCGCCACCCTCACCAGTATGCTCTAAAGCTTCTCTATACCTCCGCATACAACCCGATCTCATCGCGCACAAGTGTCCTCAGTACCGCTTGGCTGTATGTAACGAGCCGATCACGCTTGTCAGATCTTGTACTTCCACCCAGTCCAGGGAATTTTTGATGGCCACTACCTCAGTCTCTGTCGGTGCAGACGGAGGATCCCTTATATGCGGGAGCTCCGGCTCCTCTGACGGGCGTGCCGCCTGATCCCGTCCCATCACATCACCCGGTGAAAAATACCTAACTCATCGATATCGAATTTCTATCGCTGCACACACGTTATTACTGAAGCACTGGATCATATGCATTATGAAAGAAGGACTAAAAGTAGGGGATGAACTCATCAAAGATAAAACGATTTACATATGATCAATAATTGACTGCAGATACAGAAAATAGACTACAAACATTATATGCAATATGAAAATAAATAAAGAAAACAAAAATAATGCGCATTTCGAAATCGGGAATTGACACGATGAACATATAATTAGAAATTAAATAAATAAACAAGTGAAAAGCTTTAAATAGCTATATAAGGTGCAATTATCACATAGGATGGTAGATGCCATGAAAAATAAGAACAAAAATTGTCATGGCTAGGAAAGCCTTTTACTACACGAAAAGAGTTGCTCACCAAAGTGTTAAACATAGAAACTAAGAAAAAATTGTCAAATCAATAATATGTTGTGTAATCGGCCTTTAAATGGATCAAAAACATGGACAGGGCAATAAACAAAGTGATAAGAAAAAAATAGAAGCATTTGAAATGAGGATATGGAGACGAATACAGAGATTATTACGACAGTATCGGAAAACCAACTAAGAAGTATTATATAGAAGAGATGAAAGAAAGATGTCATTTTCTTTAGATAATATTGAAACGAAAGACGAACAGGATAGGTCACATCTTAAGAAAAGATAACCTAATGAAAACAATCATCGAATGACAATTTTGTGGAAAACGTGGACGAGGAAGGCCAAGAAAAGGCATACTAACTGAATTAAATACAGATTCATATAAAAATCTAAAAGATAAAGCAGAAAATTGTACGGATTGGAGAAAATGGATGCCAGAAACGTGAAACTGATTGACAAAAGCAGGACACACGATAATTAATACATATAGAATGTACAACGTAGATGTCAGAAATTTTAAAAATAGTAATTTTACTTCAATTTAAAAAAAAGCAATTCCAGCATTATTGAAAATATATAAATTAATTGCCGTTGATTGTCCCAGTATGGTAGACCTCTTTTGGTCTAAATTATATATATCGCTATTGCTACGGTTAGTAGGAGTTTACTTTTCTCTAGGTCACCATTCGAACCTCTGCAAAAATAAATCTTTAAAGGGCACAGCAGATAAAGTCGAGAGACCACCTTCAGCACGCCCCAGCTAATGGGATTTACTCTAGAACACAAGTACAGAATGAACTAATAAACATCATAGGAGACAAAATCTAGCAGACAATTGTGGACACCGTGAAGAGCGCCAAGAACAGCGTCTTCACCATTGTGGCAGACGAGACGTCAGACGTCACGCAAACAGAGCAGCTCGATCAGTATCTGCTTGAGATACATGAGCAGAGACGGCACTGCCCAAGAACGGTTTGTGAGGTTTTGGGTCTTGCACAGCAAGGCGTTCGAGATTGACTTCGAAGATGTCAACGACGGAGAGATTTTAGAGCCGAAGCTAATGGGTAAAATATAGGAAACGTGATTATGGTAGTCATCAAAGAGTTGGACCTGAATACCGCGTTCTATGTGTGGCAAGACTATTACGGTGCTGACACGATGAGCTCGGACACTCGTGGAGCTGCAGCTCACACGTCAAGAGCGAGCTTGCCCCCGGGAGAACTACGTCCAAGCTGTAGTTCTCACTGTTTGAATCTGACCCTAGTCACAGAAACCAAACAACCAGCCACCCGAAACATGCATGGAACGCTGTGGGACACCGTGTCCTTTATCAACGCAAGTCCCAAACGGCTAGTTATGTTTGACGCAGCGGTGCGGCACGCCTGTCCGAGCACAAAACGGCAACGAACGAAGGCGCTCTGTGAAACGCGGTGGGTCGAGCAGCACGACGCGGTGAAGTGCTTCATAGAGGTATTGTAGGCGACTGTCCTGGGCTTGCGGCACATGACTCGGTGGAGAGTCACATCCACGTCCTCCAAAGCTGGGCCATTTCTGGCAGCGATACGGCAATCCGAGTTTGTCGCTGCTGTGAGTGTCACTGCTGATGTAACATCAGTCACATTCAGTCTGTCAAGGCAGCTCCAAACTGAGATGTACAACCTGTCTGTAGCGACTGATCTGGTGAGGGACGCCAAAGAGGTTTTTTATTTATTTATATATGAAACGTTTATTTATGAAGGAAAGCGAGTGGAAATCATAACTATAAGTAGTATATTTTGGAAATCATATATAATGATTTGATGGTACATGAATTTCTGTGGAACGTTCCCCAGCGCCACCTGTAAGATCCGACATCAAACCAAACGAACCCTTTCGGGTCGCTAAGCACTCGATTGACACAGCTGT
>JAUYWV010137224.1:0-10778 GCA_032274565.1 Nematoplana nigrocapitula
GGTGTGAAATGGCCGTTTTGGGCAGAAGGAAGCCTCCCACAGAAAATATCATAAAACAAAAGTTGCAGGGCACCCCCAAAAATGGGGGACCAGACTATTCTATTGAACAGCGACACGGGTACCCTCTGCTAGTATAATATAAGATACAATATATATACTGTATAGTAAAGTAAATTTTAGAAAAGCAATAAATATGAAATCATATTAATAAATTTCTAAAAATGTAATAGGTTAATAAATATTTGAAATAAGCCTATTATTATGAATAATAATATATAAGAATATGTTAATTTAAACTTGTTGGTGTCAATGTAGTTTTTATCCTTTTAATAGATTTATTTAATTTTCTTACATATCATTATGAAGTCAAAAAATAATTGTGTTTCAAATTTGGTATCAATTATATAAATATATATTTTGATATTAACAATTTTGTTTTATAAATTATTTATGATATATTTAATATATATTATTTTCATTTCATTTTATTAGCTACTATTGACTTTTATAAAAGTTTTTCATTAAAAAGTAAATTTTATTTATAATATTTATTTTTATTAATTAATTATTAAAATATTTTAAGATTTATTTAATACTAGCAGAGGGTACCATCATTCCTGGGCAATAGAATAGGTCACATGCCTAACCCTAACTCTAAGTAATCCTGCCCTAGTCTTGTCACCCGTCAATCTATCTAAAGCTTTTATATAATATGACAACTTCGAAATTGGTGCATATGGATTCTTCCAGCCTCAAACATCAGGTTTCTTTCTTCTCAAAATACACTTTCACTCTCAGAGCCATCCCAGGCACAAGTTTACAAAAAATAAAACAGTTGCATAATTTGAAATTCATAGCACGTCATATGCCTAAAAATGTAAAGTATATATTTAGTCTTCTTCATTCACAACTCGTTGATGCTAGCATGTGCTTTGCTTGGCTGTTGTTGGCTTGTGTGTATCTGCTAGCTGATCTCTGTCAGTTTATCGATCCAAACACTACCCTGTTGTTTCACTCCAACGTCTCACTGATGATCATCTATTTTTAGATGCCAACATCTATGGCAGCTAAGCCAATCAGGTGCAACTCACAGATACACCAAGCTCATTTTGGGGGGTGGGACAGATAGACAGATTTTCCTTTACAGTATATATATATATATATTTAATTTCATTAAAATTACTTATGTTGATTCAAATTTACTGCCATTAATTGACTATTAACAATAGTTAAAATAATAGTAATAAATTTAAAATAAATAAAAATTATATTAGCTTTAAATTTTTATCAATCCTATTATACAGGCTTAGAAGGTAAAAATTACTTTTAATATTGGAAATTATTTCACTTATTGTTATGTAATAAAACCTAAAAATATTCAAATCAAGTTCTATACATAAAATTGATCTAATTACTAAAAAATATTCATATTGAATGTCAATTAAAATTAATAAACTAATAGTCAATCTGTATTGGAAATATATATTAATATAGTACAAAATATATTGCCAAAATAGTACCTTAATTTTGTTTATATTGGAATATATTTAAATACTAAATAAGTTGTTCTTAATGGATAAATCCTTTTTAAAAATAGTGAAAGATATTGAAAAATAGAAATAAATTTTGAAGTTAGGGCGAATACTGTGTTTAAATAAATTTTAATAAAAAGAAATATTAGGTGCCATTTTGAAATATATTATATGCTAAATTGACATAATAATACCAATATTGTTGACAGTGAGTTTATTATTGTTAACTAATCAATTATTATGAAGAAGTTTTAGTAATTAGTCATAGATCAATATTTATGTATAGAATTATTTTCAATATTTTTAAAATGTTTGTTTATATAATATATAGTGAAATACTTTTTCATAATAAAAGTAACATTTACTTGCGTAGAATATATAATACTAATATTTTTATATATAAATTATATTACTAATAATAAAATATTTAAAAGATTTGCAAAAAATTAATATTTTTATGAAAGATTATTTATTGTTAATTATGTTTATTATCATATTATGGATAATTGAGAATAAATATTATTATATTGTATATTTTGAATAGTTAATATTATTTTAATAATATAGCATAGTTATTATTTAAAATTATATATTTGGTTAATATATAATTTAATATTAGAAAATAAAAAATCTAAAGAAAGAAAAGAATATAATAAGAGTAAATGTATGGAAATATTATAATAAATATAATGATTTAATACTTTTTAAATTGTCGTTCCATATGCTGATTGAACGAATATACGAACATTGGATTCAAGTTTATCAACTAATAATTTATTTATTTTTTACTTTGTACAAGCTTAATTTACCCAACATGTAGAAATTTCAATTTGTTTTATAATAATAATGATAAAATGTGAGTTATCAAAATATCTGTATATTTAAAACTAAAAGTATTGGATAAAAATTTTTAATAATATTATTAAATTTTAATATATTTATTTATATAAAAACAATAGTGCCACATAAACTCAGAATATAAGTAGGAAACAGGGTATCAGAGGTTCCATACTGTTTGTGATTTTGTGCTTTGTGTACATCCACATATTTTCCATTTTCTGAGATTGAATGTCTCCTGACTGAAAACTGTTTGGGTCATTTTTTAAAATGGGCAATTTTTAAAACTGATTTTAAGACACTAAACTACATGTCTACTATATATTGATTGTTTCAATGAAAAATGTTAATATTTACATGACTAAAATTATTGTAGTACTACTCATAAATATCGGAAAAGAGACAAAATATATATAATTAAAATTAATTATATAATTATAAATATAATTATCAATTTATCACTAGAGGATATAAAATGTCTATGTCTATGTTTATATATAAACGCGACTATGGTAAGGATGCTATAAAGCTTCAAATATTATTTGGTTAAGACACGATATTAATTAAAATTATATACCACCAGAACGCGTAGTCAAAGAAGACGACTATTTATTTACATTCTTGTATTTTCTGATTTCTTGCAATGTTCATTTAAAACTAATATTTGAGAAATTTAAACACACACTTCTTAAGTATATTTCCTATAAAAATATGCGACACCTGTTACGCGCAACTCAGTTTATTGTGCGTGTGTCATCTAAAACATATAAAGAAAATGCGCGAGCGCAGTTACGACACAGTTACAAGTCGAAATCATATAACAACAAAAGAGAGCTACAACCACAGTTACCAGTAGACTTTGTAACCACACCTGAAACTAATAATCACCTGTCGTAGTAGGACAAATGACTAATTTTACACCTCGTTTCCCTGGAACTCTAATAGAGGTCGACCTAGCCTGACCATCACGACCAATCTTTACTGCAACGATAACACCAAGACGCCACTGAAGACGAGATCGATTTTCACATTTAATGACAACCACATGGCCGACCTTTGGCACCAGATTTACACATCGAGGCTGACCGCCCTTTCCTGTTTGCAATCCATTTGCCAGAGCTCATTTTAAGGCATACCGACAACTTGTCACAGACCCTTCAACAGTCCAAGCTGTTCAATGTTGAAGGTTACTGTATTGCAATGTTGGTTGTGGAAACACTGAAAGGTGACACCAGGTTTGATGCCTTCTTGGAAAAAGTTGAGCAGTCACGGTAATCGCTGGGTTTGGATTAGCCTTCCCTGCCTCTCAAGCGCAAGACTTTAGTTCATTTCCAAGTTGGTGATGGAGCCTGTCATTTCCCTTCTTCACCCAAGGATGACTGCTGGTGCAAGTATTTCGAGGCTCTATATCATGCTGAGGCCACCAACCATTCAGGAGAGTTTTAACCAGGAAGGGTTCAAAATGTTGTGCAATGTGCCATGTGGATCATTTGCTGATGAAGGCATATATGCTGGTGAAAACTCAGATGACATGACAACTACAATCAGCAAGGTCTTCAGTGATGACTTCCGGGAAGGCAACCCCGTTGCTCAGCTTGGAACTCTGCATCAGCTTTACAAATCGTATACCATAGATTATCCGCCCATAGAGACTGTGAAGTACATTGCTTTCACTCTCTTCAGAGCGTTCCATGATTAGATAAGTTATTCAAGTTACTGCAGCTGCTCTTGATCATGCCAATCACAAACTCATTCTCAGAGCGGTCCTTCAGGGCCCACTGCTCTCCGTCGTGTAAAGTCTTACCTACGAAGCACAACGGGTCAAGCACGGTTCAATCATCTCCTACTCCTTCACTATACCACATCGAAAAGACTGACCAGCTGGACTTGAAGGTCATCCTCAAAGAGTATGTGGATAAATGTAATGCCTGCAAGAGCACATTTCCAATGTTTTAACACTGTCATGCCATGATGCCCTTCATGATTATTACTAATACAATGTATCGTAGATCTGCTGTTGTTCTACTTTATTTGAATTCACTTTATAACTCTCCAAATATAGTTGCGGGGTTTATATTTTCAATTTTCTGATACATTTTCCGAGGAAGGATTACAGGACCCCCTCACCCTTCTGTTAACCGGACTACTCAAAACTTGGTGGCTACGCCACTGTTATGTAGTACCTACAAAAACATTCGCACAATTGTGAAATAAAAATGTAGCTAACAAATAGATGTATTGATTGCATATAACTATTATTAAAAAATCTATTCAGCAAGATACATTTTTTAAAATAATTAAAACACAGTTTAAAATATACTGTCAACCAATAATCCGTTATTACAAAAATCTGAATTATACAGGGTCATTATGTAATTACTAGAAAAAGTAGGTACCTATAAAATACAACTGGGTATGATCATAGCTAAAATAATGCTTTCTTATAAACATCTGAATTACATAAGGCCATTATTTAATTACTAGAAAAGTAGGTATAAAATACAACTGGTTGTGATATACATATATGGCGAAAATTTATCTGTAGAGCATGCGAATGTAAAATATATCCTAAGCATATGTAATATATTTTAGACATTCCAAATTAATCGTCCTTTTCCCACTGAGAGATCATATTTTGAATAGAAAAACAGGAGTCCCGATTTCGATTGTAATCTTTTTAGGAGCTGCTTTTTTAATGTCCACTTCAACATCCTCAGAATCGACCATTCAAATTCTTCTTGCTCGTCATCTTGTACAATGACACACATTAGTTCCCGTTGTCTCCTTGCAGCAATTCGAGATGAGAGTATCTTAGGACGCAGGATATCAGCGGTCGTATTTGCTCGATACAATGTTTTAAGTGACTTTTAAGAGAACGTACAGTAGCGTGATATGCTTTGGATTTACTGCACATACGAGACAAAAGCTTTGTTTGTACACTAGGGAAACAAAAATCGTATGGGATTTTGGTGAACTTTTGAACTATTTTCGGGCGAACAATTGTCTGAATCTCTGACGCGAAAAATTGCCATGCAAAACACTAAGCCAAGTTGATTGTGCTGCTGCACCGATATTTGTGTAAGCATTGAAGTATGGTTTTAAAAGGTCTGAGTACAACTGTCGAAGGTCAGACATTATTTCGAATAATTTGTGAATCCTCGTAAGCTGTTTCGATTAATTTAAACGAAACAATGTGTTTTAAACAGGAATATTTTGTGACGTCACAATTTTAAACCCCGCCCTCCATCTCGCTCTGTCACGAATTTATCAACCCCCCTCCCCCTATCCAGCGTGATGTGAAATAAGGAACATAATAAAGTGGTCCTAACACTACCCCCTCAAAAAATCAGAACACGGGGAAGCGAAACATTTACACCAAGAAAATTAATATACATGACGACAATTTCGAATATTCACTACACAACCATCGATCAGTCTCCAAATTTGAGGGCTCAAACGCTGAGCGACAGGAATGGGATGACCAAAACAAGGGGCAAGAGCAGAAGAAGGAGTGTAGTTGCGAACAGCGGCAAACCAGAGAGTCTGAAGCATAGAAGGATCATGTTAAAGATCGCCTCCTGCAAGGCTTGGTAGCAGAGCTTCGAACTGCACCGCAAACGGTCGTTTAGGCTCCAAAGCATACGCTCCAAAATTCCATTACCTTCAGGCCATTAGGGAGTTGTCCAGGACTTAGTGATCTTAAAATAGTAAAGCATCTGACTAAAAACGGCCGACTCAAATTGTGTACCTCTGTCGGAATGCAGGACACGTGGGGCACCAAATTGGAAAAGCCAGTGGTCACAGAACGAGCGTGCCACAGTTTGAGCGGCGATTTTTTCTATTGGAACGGTCTCTATCCACCGACTGGCATAGTTAATCATTGTGAGGATGTAACGATGAGGACCGCACTGAGGCAAGGGGCCCCACAATATCTATAGAACAAATTCTAGAGCAGAATCTTCAGGAGCCTTAGGAACTGAAGGGTAATATTCTTGGCACACGAAGCATATACGACTTCTACGAAATGCAGACCAGTACACTCTGAATTTACTTTAGCTAGTTTTGCCCGGAGCTGCTTGATATCGTAACCCGCGTCCAGGATGGCACGACGCACTTTGTGAAAATGAACAAAACGAACTCATGATCAAGTAGATTGGACCTGAACAGCTTCGTAGCCCCAAAACGGCCAGAAACTCACGGTCTGTGGCACTGTAGTTAAGTTCCGCTCCTTGGAGGCGACTAGCACAGGTAACAGGCCCAGAATCCCTTGTAAGAACGGCCTCCAAGGCTCGGCAACTAGCGTCCATAGTAAGAGCAAACTTCTTGGAGAAATCGGGATACCGAAACATCGTTGGTAAGCTCGAACTTAAGAGTTGCCAAGGCCCTATCAGCGGCTTCCGTCCACTGAAAAAGGGAAGTACGACTGACATGGAAAATGGGAGCCATAATTGACGAATATTTTTTTACAAAACGACTAAGGTAGGTAGTTGGCAAATCCCAAAAGGGTAGCGACTTACCTTTTGGTAGTAGGCCTCGCCATTACTCTCAAGCAGGACACCTCTGCAGGATCCGGGCGAATTCCATCCTCTGAAATGAGGTACCCCAAATAGACAACAGAAGAGTAAGCAAACTGATATTTAGAGATCTTTAACTTTAAGGTTACGCTCACGTAAGTGAGAGAACACACTGTGCAAACTTTGCACGTGGCTAGTGAAGTCCTTGGAGATAGCACATTATCCGGAGGGCACAACGACAACACAGCTCCCAAACAACTCAAAATGTCACAACCAATTATAACTGGGAACGGTATTTGTGCTACAAACAAGAGTAGATGATTCCGTCTTAACCTTAATCGTGATATTACTATCCACAGATCTGTTCACACTAGAGGTTGATAAGGACACCGATAGAAAGTTCTTGTTGCACTTCTGTCGAGGTACGTCCTTGAGAACCGGACACTCCGAAGAAACAAACGAAACAGGCGAACCACTGTCGATAAGAGCACAGATTTTCTGAGAGTTCACTAAAATATCGAATAAAAAGGAGGGCGTAGAGTCTGAAGGGCAGATGGTCGGATCACATACCACTGCCTTCGTTCGTTTTTGGATATCTGCAGTGCGCGTCCAGATGATCAACGTCTTACCGCAACGTGAATTTGGTATCCACAAAAAGAAATATCGACACAAATAGAAATATTTTGAAAAGACTCTCTGGTTGTATTATGTCCCTCATAACGATACTGTTCTTTGTCAAACCTGTCATAATGCATCGATACAGCAGTTATTTCTCAAAAACATGGCTGTGGAGTCCACGTTTGTTACTGATGGTTTCTGCGTTACTGGAATAACAGTGGGGTGAAATTTTCGAATCACCGAGCCCGTCATCGGTTTTCTGTTTCACTTCCACAATACAAGGAAGTCCGAGGTGGATCTCTCTTAGAGAGCGATGTTTCGGTAGGCAAACTTTCGACCTCTTTTCAGCTCTTAACAGTCCAGCCCTGATCACGTACCTGCGGGGACCGGCGGCACTTTGTAATGCCGGGTCATGAAGGACAACTCCGGATTTGGCGGGATGGAGAAGACGAAGACATGTTGTCTGCTGCGGTAAGGAATGAGAAGGAAGAGAACAGGAAATGCTTAGCATATGTAATTGATGACCTTCGGTATTTAAGCAGACAGGAGCTGGCTACACGTGGCCACATTACCGCAGTATCCAATTTCGAGCAGTTATGGAAGCTTATGGCGTCCAGAGATCCAACACTAAAAGCGTGGTAAAAGAAAAAGAGAATTGCTATACTAGTCCAGACATCCAAAATGAAATTCTTACTATTATAGCACGCGAGATTCTCCGCGAGGTACTAACCGAAATCAAAGGTGAGGGCACATTAATCATTATGTTGGATGAATCGACTGACGTATCTAACTGCGAACAAATGTGTGCCAATGTTAGATATGTGAATGAGGGACTCGAAACTCAGTAGGCGTACCTTGGACTGTTTAATATACCACAGGCAAATTCGTCTATTATCTTATGTCTGTTGGGAGACATTTTGCACCGATTTGGAATTTCTATTTATACCATCAGAGGACAATGTTATGACGGGGCGCCAACGATGGCGGTCAAAGTCAGGTGCTGCAAAACAAATACAAAAGCTGGAGCCACGAGCAATATTTAGTCATTACTACGGCAAATCCGGAGTAGTCCACGCTCTTCCTTGAGATTTATCCACTCGTTTGTATAAATGAGCAAGAGAACCGGGGAAGCACAGCTCCCTGCGGTAGACCTTCTTACATCTACTCTTTCGTCCCTCCTCTCTTGCCCTTGCTAGGCGTCCCTCCAGTAACCTGGCAATCCATCGAACAATCGGTTCGGGGACCCTCTCATCCAGCTTTCTCTCGATCAGCCGGACTTTCCGGACACGGTCATATAGGCCTCCTTTGGAACAGTCCAACGTCACCGCTATTGCCTTCAAATGTGGGTTCTGTTCCCAGTCATCCTGCACACTCAGCATCAATCTTGGTAGCTGTTCATACGGAACCAGGCCTGTCAATCGTTCAAGACGTTCGCCTTCTCCTGCCGGTAATATAGTCTCTATCTCTCCCACCATCCTCACAAATAGCTTCACCGGGAGGGGGGGGCGGTGTTATAGACTCACTGGTGAGGCGCTATCATTTGGGTCTTTTTCCTCCTGATTAGAATGGGGACTAAGTTGTGTATTAGTGGCACTGCCACCAGTGAGTCAGTGGGAAAGAGAAAAGTCAATATGATGGGCTCCAAATGATAATGCCATTTAAAACTGCACAATCGTACACAATTCTCATTCGTATATAATGCTCACAAATTTGCTCTAGGCTATACACAAACATACCAAGACTGCAAAATTTTACAGCGATTTCCGGCTAAATACATTTTGTAAAAAACACTGGCCGAAAGTCGTGATAATAAGAGAACAATAGAACCGCGTCACTTGCGCATCGTACATACTGTTAGTGAAATATGAAAGAGTTAATGTAATTATGTAGTAATAGCATACAGAAAAAAAACTCCTCCAAAATGCATACCCGACTGACAACGCGTGTCCGAGAAAATGAGTAGAGTAGAGTACATACATAGAGCATAAGGTAAGCAGGAGTATATAAAGCCTTGTTCGAGTCAGGGAAGAACCAATAAATTAGAGCAAAAATCAAATTCACACACTCATGCTGGCTCCGAAGAAATGCACGCCGTGCTCAAATCTGTTCGCCACACAGCAAGAAGTGAGCCGGGGATGATGTGTAAATTACAGTTGGCAAAAATGACAGCACTCTATCCAGTCCAGTATTGCTTGGCTATTGACTTGCGGGTTCCGCTGCCGTAGACGGGTTTGGTGGGGTGGCTGGAACCGTTGGCAATGTGCTGGTGGTCTTCAGTTGATCCTGCATCTTCGCTACCAGCGCCTGCATGCGTTGCAACTGGAATGCCAACAACACAAGACTTTCTGAATCACTCAATAACAAGGATAAACATTTCACCACTAACGGTAATCAAATCACTGCTGGCATAATGTACTATTCTCATACTGCATCGGATAAGCTCGCTGGTCTATATATAGACTGGCCCGAGCTATCCGTTAGGCGTGTACGTGGCACACATAGGAGACGCGAGGTGTGAGGATAAGGAATTATCGTTCGGCGTTTTAGGCTGCATTAGATCAGAATATGATAAATTGCGAATCGTACTTATTTCTATCTGCAGATCTTAGAGCCGTCATTGTAGAGTTGAATGATAAATGTATTTAAATAACGATAAAATTTGTGTTTAAAATGTTATGAAATTGTGAAAATAACTTCTTCATAAATATAACCTCAAGTTTCCGCTTTCAAACAAAAGACATAGAACATGCTGATAAATAAGAAGGGATTCCGCGCCAATCAATTCCGGTAAATTCATCTATGTGTCGGTTTTTTCACATTGCAGGTAAAAAAACTTTATGAAAAGGCTTCTAGGAATCTATGGAGTGCTCTTAATACATTTTTTACACCACATAATTTCTGTGGTTCCTATTTGAAAAATATAAAGTGAAACTTGCAATTTTAATATATCTTGAAATAAATTTATTTATAAAATAATTTAAGTAAGCATGTCAATTTTCTTAATAAAATTAGTATTTTGAAAATGTCATCTTATATAATTATATTTGTCGAGTTGTCTGTTTGTGTGTTCCTGGTGGGCGGCCGGACCGTTGGTGCCAGTGACCCAAAACTTTACATGGGTGACCCCCTCAACCCTGCGGGTAATATAGGGGGGGGAGGCGAGGTCGACCTCCGAGGTCGGGGTCGAGGTCAAGCAAACAGCCCCATGCAACCGCCTTCACGTGGCGGGGTCGTCCTTCCGGGAGAACAAGATCAAACCCGGTTGGCGGAGTGTTGC
>JAUYWV010137235.1:0-10777 GCA_032274565.1 Nematoplana nigrocapitula
CATACAACGCAATGCTCTACACCAGAGCGTTCGCAAGCTTTCCTCTTTCTTCCCTAATGTCCAACTTCCACATCCATACAAAGCAATGCTTCGCACCAGAGCTTTCGCAAGCTTTCCTCTTTCTTCCATATAACCTCCAACTTTCCTATCCATATACAAAGCAATGCTCCACACTAGAGCTTTCGCAAGCTTTCCTCTTTCTTCCATATAACTTCCAACTTTCATATCCATATACAAAGCAATGCTCCACACCAGAACTTTCGTATGCTTTGCTTTTCAATTCAGGTCCTTTGATTTTCACTCTTCTGCCAGGTTAATTGCTGCATTCCATGAAATCTCCGGTCTAATCTTAATCTTTGCCATTATTTTATCATTTTCAATCTAGATCTTTTTCTTATCCATGCATTGCCAACGATGTCTTCCTATGCATGTAGTGTATCCAGAAGTTATAACCAGCTGACTAAAAGAACTGGTTGGATTTCAGCAAATGGGTGTAGTTGCCATCCATCTCTAGTGATAATAATTTTTCATTTGAGGAACGCTGCGCATATTACATTTCAACCAAAGCCATCCATATTCGGTATATATTTTTCTGTAGAAATAATAACTAAATGTGTTGTTTTGCTGGTCTGACTCAGTTGACATCTCATCCGCTTCCGTTCTGTGCAACGCAAAATATCCCCAATCAGCAGTTCCCTGTACCATTTCACCAGAGAGAGAGACAGGGAGGGGGGGGGGTACCCGGGAGATTTGTAGGACGGCAGGGCGTTTTTATCCGCTAATGAAAATCTATTTTTTTGCCCGACATGAATTTAACTAGTTTATATTCCGCCCAGCAGCCCTGGGGGGCTCTAAGATGAAATTCATTACATTCGACACTGCTGTACGTACACTGAGTGAAGAAGTGGGTTGGGTTCGCTCGCTCTGTACGAGCCGCGCGTTGACTTTCTTTCGCCACTCTATACTCCCACTGAATAGGACCCATTTAGCCTCTGCGCTGGCCGGTATCGATTTGGCGTCCAAAGAGGGGTTACTTGATATTTTATTTCTCCCTCGACCCCTGCCTCTCCCGCTGACTGAGTGTAACGGATGAGTAATTGTCGCTAGTGATACTCCAATTTGTAGCCCGGTTGATGACTGCTTTGCTGGTGCACAAAACGTAATTTACTTTTTATTCCGATGTTGGGCATTCGGATGATATTTTTTATACGAATTAAAATTCCAATTCAACGCGAACTAATGTGTGAAACTTGACTTCCAATGTTGAAATAGTAGTTGACCTATAGATTTAACCTAATGCTACTCATGACAGTGCGTCTGATAGACGTGTGTCTATTTGGCCTACTCTCGGTTGATCTAACTAACCCTGCTATAGTGATCACTGTGTATTGTATGTGGCGCGCTTCCGGCTACGGTTGTGTGGAGAAACAGTTTTGTCACAGTTTGTTTTTACCTTACCACTGCCATGACAGTAATACGATTAACGACTGCTCACTTCAACCTTTAAAAAGTCGCTGTCAGTGCTGCTGCTGTCTTCTTCTTCTGCTGGTGTGGGGAGCGATGTGTTCTTTTAAAAAAGCACATGAGGTCCTCATGGGATTACCCTCACTTCTAAGAACCTTCCACAGCGTGCTTTTGATTCGGAGTTGTTTGAATTTTTTCTTGTGTTGTTATTGCTAATGAAATGATAAATTTCGCTGAACATCGGCAAAGTATATGTTCAATTGTTTCTTCTTCTTCTTCGCATTCTTGGCATGTGCCGTCTTCTTCTTTGTTGATGAGGTATCTACATTGTACCTAAGTTCTTCGGCATGCCCTGTCTTGAGTCTGGTGAAGAGGGTGCGAACTTCAGGTCATTTGTTTTCCTGTTTTTTGGCTTTCTTCTTTCTTCGTATATTTTCTTGGCTCTTTGGTGTTCGACTTCCCATTTTCTTGCCTTTATTTTGGCTTTTGTGATTGCGTACGTAATTGGAGTGTTTTCCTGTTTGAGTTCTGTACCTCTTTTGGCTTCTTCATCTGCGTTTTCATTCCCTGGAATGTCACACTGTGATGGTATCCATAAGAGAATTACTTGAGTGTTCGTTTTGTAGATTTTGTTGTTTGTTTGTTACAATTTGCGAGAGCGGACTTTGAATGCTTGCCAGACCTTCAAGGCACCTCGAGCGTTGATGACGAGAGCGCTGAGATGCAGGCTTGAATTATTGTTCGATGGATAGCCAGTCAGTGTAACGCCACATGGATGTTCGTCTCTGGAGATTCTCCACATACCCGGCATTTATCTTCCTCCGATAAACCGATCCAGTGCCGATGCGCTGGAAGTTCAGTGGAGTGTCCGGTCTCGAAGAAAGCGTCTAAAGCTTGTACTAACATCTTTGCTGAAACCAGCTTCCCATTCATCGTACACTTAGTCATCTGTATGTGTTGGCTACATCCTTTCATTCTGGTACTGAGTCTTTCTGTTTGTTTTCTCACAGACGTATAAAGGAAGACATAGCATATTTAACACTTTGTTAATTTGGTTTCGGTTGGTAAGGAGTTAGTTTAGCAATTGCAATCATCTTTTTGTTAAATTTTCGATTCAGATCTTCCATTTTCGGAAAATTGTTGACCGCTGGGCGCTGAAAACTTTTGTTGGAAAAGGTGAACTTCTATTAACTAACTCTCTGCAAGGATTAGGTAGTCGGATAAATTATATTGTCTCTCACGGTTGTGAAAAGCTCGCATATCTAAGTGGAAAGGATTTTTTGACGAAAATTATAAATACACAAGCAGAGATGGTGAACATCATTTCGAACCTTTTTTAGTCAATCGCGTGTCTTCTTCTGGAACAATATATTATGTAAAAAATACAATTGCTGCAGGCTTTACATTTAAAATAACCAAGATAGTCATAAAAATTTAATGCATACTGCAACCGGCATTAAAATACACATGGGAGTTAAGAGAAAACTGTACATAAATCCCTAAGGACTCCTGTTATTTCTTATTGAAAATGTGAAGCTTTTATTGCGAAATATTTTTAAATATATTAGTGGATGTTCAATATTACTGTATCGCCTGCGGTCTATTTTAAAATTTCAATTGAAACAGTTTTTATAGGAAATTGCATATAATTCCTACAAACTGTCATTATATTAAAACAGTTTTCGTTTGACGTTAGCCATCAAATTGGTATTTTCCAAAAGAGGTTTGCATATTCAGTAGATAAAATGAAGCATTAGCTAAATGCGAATAATTTTTATTTTCTTATTCCTATAGACGCCTCTGCTCGGTGCAAAGATGGAAAATCTATCACGCAATGCTTGCTCATTTAACTTCTGTTGAGATGGTCTTATCTGTAAAATTTTAATGCATTAAGGTTGATGAAGATATCAGATATCTGTCTCCACGAGGCAAGGTAATTTTTAAATTTATTCAGTATCTGCACAAGTTGACACAACCCTATAACTATTGATTACTAGTAAGACGCGTGTCAACTTCAACTATAATAATTGCGTGGTTCTTGCAACTGAAATTTCATTTTCTAAAACAACCTGCTAAGTTTGACTGATGGGCACTTTTACTGTATATGTGTTTACAGCTGTGTTAAAGGCGAAATTATAATTGCTCAAGTGGGAAAAGGCTTTCCTGAAATTAACAAACAGTGTTATCATCTTGTTTCGCCCGTCGACTTAGTTTTCTGGAAAATTTTGTTTGGTAAACTCAATTATGAATTGCATAGTGTAAACGAAATAAAATGAATGGTTATTAGCTTTTATCAACTACATGGAGAAGATTGTGTTAGGAATATACATAGCAGCAATGCGGAACATTGTAATTGCGCTGGTTCTTAACAAAATCTACCTAACACTCGCGAACCCCTCAAATGTTTACCAAAATTCACTTTTATATATACGATATTGCATTTCGCGAAACAATCTGGCAAACGCGTGGTTTTGTTTTGGCAAGGTTTTGTTTTGGCAAGTGCCACCCTCATATTACTTTCGCATGAAATTCTGTTCCTTTTCTTTAATGTTTTAATGTGCGCCATAGTGTCGAACACACCTGTTTATAGAAATACGTTAAAAAACGACTAGCTTGAATATTTGCAGAGCTATTTTACGCTAGCTGAATGTGCCATGACTCAGTTATTATGCAGACGTGATAAAACATGCCTGTAACAAGCATGACAGCAAACACAATGCGAGATACGTGACACACTCCTGAACGTCTCAAACTACACTTTTCGCCAGAGAATCCCCTTCTCAAACCCCTGAGATTGGTTCGCCGAAGCTCTGGGGTTTAGAACCACTGTTTAAGTGTGGTTCCATAAAGGTAAAAATAAAATATATAAAATTATTCGAGACATAATACAAAATTCAGACATTTCACCGAATTCTGAAAGTAGGCATTCATATAAATTTGTAATTCTTGAAGTCGTCTCTACAATGAATTTTAGGAAAATTAAAATTGAAAACTGAAGTGTTTTAAATAAAAGCATGAGAAGATTTGCTTTCAGATAACGACGGAAGTTTAAAATTGTTTTCTCCTAATATTTCCTGAATATTTTATGTTTACTTTATGCCAAGTTGACTTATAATTACTGCTAATTTCACTTTTTTAATGTACAGTAGATAGAAATCTAGAATAGTCAGTTCTACTTGCGTTGTGGTCGAAGGGTAGCCAAAAGAGAGAATTTGGTCTAACCATATCGTTTTTGTTTCAATATAACACTCTTGTTAAATGGTTGTAATGATTTCATTTGACTATCAAATATAGTCCACAAAAACGGTAACACTTTACACATGTGTGGTTTAGCCTATCCTATATTGTTTGTAATGAAATATATATATCAATGGAAAGCTGAGATCCGTACATTTTTTTATCTTCTTTGGTGAACTTAGTTTAATTTGCCTTAAATTGAATTTATTAAAAAATCTAACATTGATAGTCTACAATTCAAAATGATATAACCGAGTTATCAGTATTGCAGTATTTAGCAAACAACGTCAATCAGACAATATAATTGAAATTTCAAATTAAAAAAATGAAATCAATAAAATATAAAAATCAGTGAAAATGTATGAATTTAAATGTATCAGATATGCAATACTCTTGACAACCAACAGCTGGTAGGCTGAGAAATACACGTGTTAACGTTTTCTAGGATCACCCGTTATATAGAAGTGATCCGAAGTCGACTCGCAATGGGGCTAAAGTCTTTGTAGAGAACTGCAAAGAATGGAGAAGCAAGGGTAAGCCAACAGGACAAAGCAAACATGTTATCAAAGAATTCTGAGAGTCCCCTATAGTGATACAACGTCTGAAAGATCATAACAAATACTGAAATATTTAAACAAGCTAATGCTTTTTTCTTGTTTCTCCTTTTGATAAAAGCGATTGACTGTTCGTTGATCGAGATAAAAACTGTCGAGTTGGACAGATTGTGTTGTTTGTCTGCTTTCGGAGTTATGGCGGATATAGTTTTTTTCTTCAGATATCTAATTAGATCTATATATGGAGTTGTCTATGACCCGAAACCAGTGCTTCGAATATCCTGCTCTGGAAAGTTAATTATTGTAATTATAGAGCAAACGACGTTGTCAGCTGTATTTGATGTCGTACAGATGCTGTCTTGAAAAGGAAATTTGTGCCTTGAAGAAGGCCCGACGGTTTTTAGTCAATTATCTAGCATCAAATAATATGGCTATTATACACAGCAGCACACAGCGATAGAAACATACTTGCCCCTTCTGGGAGAATAGTCTCCTAACCAGTCGCAGCTTTATCCAACCTTCTCATTCTCGCTTTTTCCTCTTTTCCTTATTTACTCATTGAGAAAAAAGTTATCGTGTAGCATTGTATAACATTTCTTTCGAAACTAATTGTAAGCATTCCACCCTCGCTAATTTTTTATGATAGAAAATCGAATGCTCTTTACAAACAGTCGCCACTATAATTGCTAACTGATAATTTTAACTGATTGGAGCTGCTGGAACGAAAGCTAATCTGAGCAGCACTCACTCGCGAATTTCAAATTTTCCATTTAGAGTTGGAAATTGCTATACATCATGCCAAATATTTGGTGAGTATTCAGACGAAATTCGACTATACTTCTAAACGAAAATGACATCGATTTGGTTGAAGTAAAACCAGCACGGCAGGTGGAAGAGCTTTGTAGTTGCGGAGCGCAATGTTGACAGCACCATTGCTAAGAAAACGAAAACAATACTATAATGGCATTATTTATTAGACATGTAGATGTTTCCGGATAGTTACCAAATTTGATTTTTATGTAATGATTCAAGAATGATGAATAAATGTTATTATCATTCAAGGGAAAATAGTTCATACAAAGAATCCTGACTCTTCGAAGTTGGGCATTGATTCTGCTAAGTTTATAATCAAATTTTATCGCCTATGAAATAAAGTTCATTTTCCTGCTAAATTCGTTGTCATGTAGTTTAGGCTTTTAACCACATCTCTCCAAAAGCCAATCTACCATGTGCTCCAACATTGTCAACAAATTTACATGTATACTAATCCTATATAGCTGCGACTTCAATGTTCCCGTTCTAATTCTTTGTCCTAGCTTCGCTTTCCTTCACAATGATGAATTTGACAGTCGCGTGTCTTCTTCAGGAAATGGATGCAAAATCAAAAAAGATATAATATAAACTTTAAATTTGAACAGAGCAGCAATCGAAGGGTATTCAAACAAACACGATTTTCACAGAAGTTTTATTGTGCATTGGAAATCGACATTCGACTTGTGGGAGTTAAGAGAAGACTGTAGGAATTTTGTGTACCATATGGTTCTTTAACTTTGAGCTGAAAGTCAGTCGAGGCCAAATTGATAATCCAAAGCAGAGCCATACAGTCTTCTCTTAACCAGTTTCCAGTACACGTTAAAATTTCAATATCTTGTTTGTTAAATACCCGGGTTGTTGCTTACTTTAAATGTAAAGTTTATATTGTATTTTGTTTTTCTTCTTTACGACTGTCACAACCCAGTTTGACATTTTCACAAAGTCTTCTTCGCGATAGTTAGTTACCTTGGTGGTTTCCTGTTGCCGTTTGAAAGTGGAATTTAATAATTGAATATGTAGATAGAAATGACCACTGGGATTACGAGCGGAGGGGGTAATTTTCGCCCTCTAGGTGAATTTCAGCCACTTGGCTAATTACAAGCGATGTTTGTGGCACATTGCCAGAGTGAGACGAAAAGACATATTTATTTGCCAAACTATATATATAGCCGCGTATTACGGGTTAGTGCTCCGCATGCGTTCTTCACAAACCAGAGATTGTTCTTTACCAGCGCGATGCAATAGCAGTAAATTAATCGATATACTCTTCCGGAAGGGGGGGGGGTCTACAGATTGTTTGTGAACTGTAATAATCGCTACATATATCCACCTCACGTCCACGAGTAGCAAGATTGACGTACTGTTGGAGCGTGTGATTTTGTTGCCCACTAGCCTCTAGTAGATTCAATCAGTCAATTTTCTTCCATCACCAAGCCTTTCCCTCCCTCCCAAATGCCTATTTGGGCCAGATGTCCTTTTTGGTGCACTCAGCACAGCCACGAACACTCTCTCTCCACACACGCACACTACTTCTTAGCCATGTCAATTATCCATTCTGGTGTGTAGAACTCTCCCCCTATCTCCGCCTATATTCCTCTGTATAAGCGCATCTATCTATGTACAAGTACACTCACCTCACCGCTACACCTGGAGTGACTGAAGTACTGAACTTTTGGTGTGGTAGACTCCGTCGTCATCCTATAGTTAAGTAGTAGTTGCTGAATTACCCTGACATAGCTGTGTGCACGCAGCTAGTAAACACCCCCAGGCAACATGAAGAGCAGGGCAGCCGTACATGTTGTACTTTGCTAGAGGTTAGATATGACTAATCGTCAGTATGTACTGCGTTGTGGTAGTTCGAATTCCCGGTGAAGGGGAGGCGTCAGCGCCCTGACCTCCTGGAGGAAAGAGAGTGGGAGAGAGGAATGAAGAAGAAAGACCGAGAGAGAGAGAGAGAGAGAGAGAGAGAGAGAGAGAGAGAGAGAGAGAGAGAGAGAGAGAGAGAGAGAGAGAGAGAGTGGGAAGATAGGCAAAGAGGAAACACACAGAGAGAAGAGAAAGAAGTGAGAGCGGAAGGAGATAGATAAAAGAGAGAGGATACAGTGCTTTTCCAGCTCACGAGAAGGCGGCTCCGTGGATAATGTGTGCTGCGTTGTATCTGAATCTGATCGTTTTGAATGCACAGATTTAAGAGAACAACAATTTGGCCATTCGTTTGCAACTTTTTCTCCACTTATGAAATCAAGTTCGTCAATGTAGAAAGTATTTAGAAATAAATAAACGCAGCTCGGAACAAATCTACGTATATAGCGAATTAATGCCAGAATAAAGCATCCTTATCTCCAGAATATACTGCAGAAATTTTGCTATCTACATTATTGCGCGTTTTCAACGTTTTATAGCATTCCGTGGTAGCATTAAATCGCTTTTGAACCTTGGGTACAGTGTTTTTTCGGTAGAGGGGACCTGACATTGTTGTGATCCTTCCAAGGCACTACATAAACATATATACCGATCTGCTTTGCAATTAGACACAATAGAAAAATGTTCCTACAGCTGATGGCATAGTACTGGATTATGTGGCGTAATGCGACTATACTAGCATCTCTCTGTGATGGAACTTGAAACTGGCTGATTTTATCATTTAACCACAGAAAGTGGCCTGATTTTTATATTTCAACTGCTTAGTTTCTCGTTGTTTTCCATTATTATTTTGATTCTGAAATAAATAAAATTTTCTCACGAGTTCCGAATGTTCCACAGTAAAATAAATTAACTCGGGGATATTTTGTGGTTTCCCCCCCCTCCCCTATAATTTATCTTCACCGTATGTGCCTGCCTGTCAGTGAAAATCGAATGAAGGAAACCTTTCCCACAAAAATAAATTGGTAAATTTCTTTTTTTGAAAGAAATACTACATAGGAAGCCGATTGTTAATAACGACATCAATTGTTCTGGAAATAACTTTTGCGTGTATCCGTGTCATATTTAACAAATCTGTTTCTCTGTCACAAGAAATTGAGCTACAATTATTCACTACTGGTGCTGACATGGCCAATCAACACAGCATACCGCCGCGTGCGTAAATATGGATTAAAATAGATATAATGTACTTGTTATTGGATAATTACGAAGTGAATGACTTTTTACATTCCTACGCTTGCTTCTCTTTATATGTATCATATTTGACACGCACTCTCCGTGCACAAAGAAATGCTGCTGTACCCATTTTGTGCAACTAAAAATGGATGACGATGTTCTGCCATGTGGCATATGGCATACGACCCTGGCAGCTGTTGTTTCTTTTCTGCACCATAAATAAAATATGTATATAGCAACACACACTAGCGGTTGTGATTTGGCTAGGGATTATGCGTCGTTACAATCCATTTTGGATACAATGCAAATTGGAGGTGGAACTAATTCTTTGAAATAAAATAAATTTTTCAGATGATTCATTATCATAAAACTCAATGTGACGTCTAGTAACCATTATGGTTGGCTATTTAAATATTTGAAATTGTCGTTTGCAAGAGTCAACCAAAAAGAATTGTGCATTCTTCCACCTAAAGTTTATTTCTACATTATTGATCAACGCGAAAATTGTTGACAAGAAGAAAAAATCATTGATTGTATTTTCCGCTCTTGGGAAGGTGACTGAGGCACTGGTGATGTACTGCATTTATGGCTTCAAAATCACCATAGCCCTCCTCTCGAAGTCTCTCCTTGATACGACGAATCCAAGAAATATCACAGAAGAGGATTAACTCCTATTCTGCTCAAGTCTGGGCGCTTCTTGCGAATGGCTGGGATCACGTGATTCTCCAGTTTACATCCAAATAGAGGAGGTCCTTTAATCAAGGAGAGGCTTTTAGGACAACAAATTTGGTGATCTCGACGCAGCGTGTATCACCAGTGATTCGGTTTGTCTGTCCAAGTATTGTTTAGCGAAAATTGGTGACTGTTCTGAATGAGTAATGTTTTTCTTGTTCTTTTAACAAATCTTTGGCTGATCGATACATACATAAAATAAACCATACTACTTCTGACCACCATGATTGCTGTACTCATCTTTTACTAGAATTTTGTCTGTGCTGACATCACTTCCAAGGGCATGATGGCTTCAGGTTTTATTATGACCGAATCAGGAGGTCAGCTTTTTTCAAATCTTGTTTTGTGACCTAAAGAAGAAACCGTTTTCTGGACGCTCACAATTTCTTGCTCTCAGTGGGATCTTATTCCTTTCTACTATTTTTACTATCATTTTCCAGATTATAATAACGAAAGTGACGAGACAAAATTTAAATTGGCGAATAAATATCTATTGGCTCCATCCGCAGAGTTATCGGCCGGGCAATTAATTATCTGAGGGATTACTTTCAGGAGATGATTTTTTCTAGTTGGAATTTAGTCGACTGACAACTCTTCCGTTGCGGTGCCCTGCCGAAGAGAAGCTCTGCGTTGAGGGGGAGGGAAGAGGATGTATTGAGCAGCAGTGATTGATCACACTGTCCAAGTCTGCCCAATAAACTAATTCTCCCATGTTGCCTCCACCCCTCCTCCTCCTCTTCTTTCTCTTCTCATAAAATTGGAACCATTTTCATCATTGCTGCAACCAAGGATCTTTTGCCTACCACACACACACACACACACACACACACACACACACACACACACACACACACACACACACACACACACACACACAC